>JAUMHH010203742.1:0-13191 GCA_032359455.1 Chlamys rubida
TATTGAAGGATAGAGTTCAGTTGGGTATTGGGAGAAATGCATGGGTTTTACTATCAGTTCACCACAGACTGTAAATACATTACAAATATAGCCAATATACGTGGCGCTAACTATTGTTTAGTGTTCATGTGGTGGCTCACCTGTTGTCGCTAACTATCGTTTAGTGTTCATGTGGTGGCTCACCTGTTGTCGCTAACTATTGTTTAGTGTTCATGTCGTGGCTCACCTGTTGTCATACTCCAGTTGGATGGAGATAGGGACCCTACAAAGTGTTTTAAACTCATTTGGATGCTGAACTCGGAACTTAGCCAGAACTTGATACATGTCCAGGAACCTTGTTACTCCTCCTTTGACGGTTTCATCAAATCTAAGGGTACAGAAATATTTGAATTACAATTGGTGAAAGAGTCCATAACATTTAGTCTTATGATTTTTGCCTTACCTACCTAAGTTAACAACTTATGTCACTGACACTGAATTGCCATATCGCGATTTTGTAATTCACTATGAGAGGAGGATTTGAAGTAGTTTTTTTATTATCGCTTTGTTTTATTGTTTAGATAAATTATAGTTAGTGTTAATAATCTCAAATAAGTCCGCAGTTTATATGCTCTTTCTGACAAACTACCTGAAGCACGTTACCCAAAATGGTAAGTAATCTGAGCTCTGAAGTGTCCATATTTTGTTTTATGTGATCGTAACGTCGGCAATACATTTACAAAAAAATGATTTACAGATGCGTTTTTACATGAACGACTCGAACAGTTGGTATCCATGCAAGCGTTACTGACGGAAGTTTCAAACATCAAAAAGAGCGATTTTATACATTTCAAATTTCATTCATCTTGTACATGTAAGCTGCAAGATTGAAGGTCTTCAATATCTATATGATATAGCTATAGATCTTAACTGTACGTACATGGTTACAGCAAATACACAGGTGAAGACGTTCATGCTGCCTATTAATAAAGTGTACGTACCGCTGAAACAGCGTTCTGGTGGACAATTGTGGTGACAACTGTACCACTAAAATGTTACCTTACAATAGCTTCTTAGAACGGGCTCAAACGCAACTGCTTTTCATTATTTGGCTAATTTTTTAAACTTGATTTTACTTTAGTATTTAAAGAAAGTTTAAGGGTCCATCTTAATGTTATAAGGATAAACGTTTGAAGGGTTTTAAACACCACTTATAACACTAACGTAAGACACATGCTGACAGACATACTTAATTCTGATTATGTCGAATTTGCTAATTAGTTTGCCAGCGATGCCGAGATTTTTGTCATTTGATATCCTCGACTGTTCCCTCATATATTACGTAATATACACAAAACTGTCAAGAAAACTATTTGAAATCGATCATTGTAAACATAAATTCGAAATATATATCAGTTGCTACCTGAGGCAATGGAGGAACTGGATGCCAGGTTGTCCCTCGTACACTGGGAGGTCTTGGTGGAAGTGCAGCGCCACACTCGTAAAGGAGGCATTAACTGGATCATCAAGTGTGGCTACCTCAAACAGCTGTAAGAATGCACAGTTAGGATTTGTGTCACACAAAAAAAATCTAAAAAACAGCATTAGAATGGTTTTGTCAATTCCATTGAAAAAGCAACAAAAAGATACATTTGAATCAAAGCCAGTGCATTTTATCACATTCCCTAATATGGAACCTCTGTATTAAAGTATCAATAAAGTATATAGCACATGTATAACATTATACAGATTAACGTACTTACGTAACCGTACGGGGTATGGATGATTGGTCCAATTTTTCTGATCACCTGTAAACGATACAGGGGTCGTTCATGGACAAAGGTAACTATGATGTTTCAATGCTTAATATCATCTTGTATAGCAATGGTAATATTATTGTTGTTATGTGTTATTAAATCATAATATCCCGGCTGCAATAGCAAACGTTTATGTGTATATAATAATTATGAGTTTTAATAGATAATTTATGAAATAACTTTAAAGGATTAGACAGACTTAACCTTTATTATTATCTCATCAATAGTGATTTTATTTTATTGAGAAGATCCTTCAGTAAGACCGTGTGTTGTCTGGTTAACAGTGACACTAACCTTTTCTAAGTAATCTCTTTCCTTGGGAACTCCAGATAACTTTGCTAGGCCATCTTCATTCAGCGTCCGCAACCATCTGAATCATTTAATATGTCTATAATATATATTGCCTTATCAAAGCGATTTCCTTCTTTATATTTACATTAACCAGTTAATATTATTATGCTTATCTATATAGGTTATTGTGTAACGCCTTTTAAGTCCCATCTTGTAGTGTTCTACATACAAAGGTACTTATGTTGTATAAAACACATCGTCGATACACAAAACAAGTTCTCAGGTCAAAGTTGCTATACAAGAACGGGAACTGGGAAGAAACTGAAACAACAACAACGATATACTGAAACAACAACGAAGATAAACTGAAACAACAACAAAGATATACTGAAACAACAACAAAGATATACTGAAACAACAACAAAGATATACGGAAACAACAACAAAGATATACTGAAACAACAACAAAGATAAACTGAAACAACAACAAAGATATACTGAAACAACAACAAAGATATACTGAAACAACAAAGACGAAACCAGACGTTTTCCTGAATCACATGATGCATCTGTCATCCACGTCAAATCTAGTTGTTAGACAGTCGTCACGCAATTAACAAATCTGAACTCGTGAAAGATAATGACATCTAAAAAATAAAATCCCGGTCATGGTGACAGCAATACCTTTTTTTTGTTACGGACATATAAAACTTAGAACTGAGGAAGAAGACTGTAATATTTTCAATTATTTGTTCGAATGAAGTAATTGTAAACAAATACACGATACCTGTAAAGCCCCTCCTCAGAGTTGTCTACATCCTTCCAGGACAGCACCTCTATCGTTTTCTGCAAATTACAAGACTGATTTTGCAGCGTCTAACACTTTTACGATCGATATCGCCTTGTATTGAGTATAAACGTTCCACGCATGCGTGATGAACGACAAGATGTAACATTAATTTTCATTTTTCGTGTTATTTCAGTAAATTTACTATCAAAAGACAAAGAACACCTCGGGTATAGAAGGTAAGAGTAGTTTTATAAAACTGATCACTACGGATATTTAACGTGTGAATGGTAATTCATTTCGAAACACATGTTCTTGGACAAAAATATTTTTCTCACTTCTTCCTCATATATTGTATCAATATCGGTTCACTTTCTTTGTTTAAACACTGTTCATAAAAAGTTGAAGTCATCTATTCAATGTAAACTGTATTGCTGTTGACGTCGAGATTTGATGCATGTTCTTAACCACCGGAGTAACGTTAATCAGGGCCATTATCTTCCCCAACCTAGACACTTAATTATGCTACCAAATACATTAAACAAGGAAAAGCTTACACCGCAATTGTTTCCCGTTCCGTCAATTTTATAACAAAGACCATGACAATACTTTGTGTTATTTTAATATTTGCTTCATGCTATAAATGTATTTTTTTATAATATTTTCATATACCTTTTATGTGTTTTATCCTATTTGTTATTTATTATACGACAAAATAGTGGGTCTGTAAAACCACTTATCTCACCTTGGTGTTATACACCGGCTTGGACACCTCTTTCTTTGCCTGGAGACGTTCCTTGGAATAAATGTGCTGCTGTAGAAAATCCTGCGAGAAGTGTCCATGATGCTGTTCCTCTTTCCACTGCACCTTTACGTCTCCAGTATCTGTATACATATAATATTTGGATAATTGATTATTTCACGATCTTATAACATCATGGCGAATACTTTGGTTTAAGATTACACTGTATCCACAAATATCAGGAATCTCATAGTTACAGCAATATTTAAGGAAACCTTTACAAAAGTATTGAGGGAATCACACCATGCACTGGTATTTAGGTAATCTACTTCATGCAGAAGTATCGGAGGGGGGCTTTTCTATAGAGTAATATTGAAGGAAATCTCCATACAGTGAGTTATATTGAGATAAAACCCTTCCAAAAGTAGTTTTTAGGTAAATTTATCAATACATTATTATTAACAGCAGATAGAATTCCCCTACAACCACGTACAGTTGTATTAAAGGGAACTCTTTTCCTCAGTAGTATTGAGGGAAACACCCCTACATAATATGTACTACAGGTAAACTCCTCTTTAAGGATAAACCTTAGACACACATGGGACTTTAAATGAGTATTAAGAGAAACACTCCTTACAGTAGAACTGTGAGGAGCAACTTTCTAGGATATTATTGATATTTCCCATACACCATTACTTTTGGAAACTGCGTATTGAGACCCCGATCCCTTTCAAACATTTCGACGTAATGTTAAGTGATTGTGTATTTGTGGTTGTGGTATTAAAACATAAATAGTATCAAGTAGGAATATATTAAATCACAAACCGTTTTATTTACTGAAATGCTCAGTCCAGCTCTGACATTTGGACAGAATAACTAATTCGTGCCATTCGTGCATACCTCAAGTAAGCATCTCCTTGAATACTATACATCATCATTAAACATCCTCGTCTTACATCCTCTTTTTACGATTCACCAGTTAGTCCAATATGGCAATATGTTACAGGTAAAAACATTACTTTGTTCCGATTATTTCATTGCATGTTTAAATATTTATGCATTTCTAGTTATAATTACCAGCCACAAGGAACTGTTTATTTGACATGTTACTATCGGTGCATTGGTCACGTTTTACCTGTCTTGACAGCGTCTTCAATCTTCAACCCTAATGGAATGTCTGCTGGTCGCGTGCGGAATAACCCACTGGACTCCTCCCGGCAACTCGAACATGGGCACTGGAACCGTAGCCAGATACTGTGGAAACTGAAACAGACATACTGATAATTTTAGTGTCAGTCTCGCAGTGTTTTCAGAAAACATTTCTGCTTCATATTAACCAATCATTTACCTGATATATGTTAAGGTGAAGGTATAATATCATTATAACACACTGTACCAACATTTCAACCAATCACAGTGCTGGAAAAATTATCACAGACAGCTGATAACCATTGTTTTCTATCGTTTTCTTTTGCTGTTCCTAACGAACTTTGTACATTTACCTGAAAAAGGTACTCTAGAAAGTGACATTTGGATGCTAGCTTGTCTACGAGGGTATCGTGTAGGAAAACACTCTAAATATTGTATTTCGTACATACGTCTAATACCTATGTATCAGCCTCCCTGTGTTTTAGGTGGGAAGAAGTCGACCACTAGAGATCAGAGCTGGATATTTAGGTTGTTATCGGTTATTCATGACAATTGTGAAGTTTTAAAACACAGAGTCTGGCGCCAAAGTATGTCTGGACTTTGGTAACGGTATTCAACTGCTGTTATGCGAGATTTCTTTTTAACTTTTTGGTCATTTATTATACTTTTACCGATCTTGTTCAATACTTGTATATATAAGTACCTGGAAGCTCTAAACATAAATGTAATCAACTCTTTTAGAAAACAATTGCGATAGCATACTTTCCTCACTGATATGATTACCTCGATGTTAAACAAAATAACTTGAAGCTAACTCACTTTCCCTCCCACTGTTTACAATGATGTCACACGATTGCATGGGAGTGTAACATTAACAACTTTAAAAAGGGCATTCCGCAAGTTAACGCATCCCTGACTATCAGTACACGACGTCAAAAGACGATCACATATTTTAATGCACATGTATGTAATTATATCTAGTTTTTAATGACACACAAGTGGCAATTGTGACATTTTCTTTTAAATTAATTTGTGTATCAAGATATCGTGCTTCACTGCACCACTTTACAATACCAGGTCTGTTATTTGTAATTTTTCTTTACGTTGGAATTCTTATTTTTTTCCTTGTGTTTTATCTGTTTGCAACCAAAGTTCAACACAACCCTTTTAACACAGAAACGGCTACTTGACAAAACAGAAATTTAGCGACAGTAGTCTTACTCAAACGATTCCCCGTCGTCCCATGTGACATTCAGCTTCTTCCCGTCATCCACTACTTGTACTTGCTGCACTGCAGACAGAAGTCTACCATTCTACAGAAGAAGAAAACATAATTGGCATCATTGTTAATCTGTAAAAGCAACGTCATTTAAGCATGATTGCTTTCTTTTCGTATTGTTTCACAACTAGACTTAAAACACCTTTTTGGTGAACATTTATGTCCAAGAGATAAAAACGATATCTGTCCCTTGTTCAGTCACCTTTGTTTAGATATTCGCGACATTTTTGAATTCCTGTATTATGGTGAATTAACACTGAAATGAACATCTCGCGAAAGGCGTGTATAGTATCGTTACATACTGTATGCTATAGAGATGTCCTATGTTGAAGGGTTCCTCTAGCTGTGACAGTTATCTCTCATCCACAAAAATGCAGATCCTTTAAGTGTTTGCCAAAGATAGATTAAACCTTTTAGACAATTAAGATCGAGATATGTATTGATTTGTTGATTAAATATGAATATTGTCATTCCTCAACAGAAAAAAACCTTGACAAGGCAAACTATCATAATTTAATTTAACTGCGTCAAGTTTTAATAGTAATTACCTATTTAATTGTTCAAATTATTAAATGATCGTGACATTAGCAAACTTAAGTCATAGTCATGTACATAAGTAAGTTATAGATGAAGTATTATTGACGTGTACCGTTTTCAGCCACCGGACAGGAGTAACAGTCTTCTGCGACCCACTTAGCTTCAAACCTACAAAATGGGAGGACAAATCTGGTTAAAATTCAGTCTATATTCTCTTCAAATGCTTTACTATATGATCTTAAACATTAGCATGCATTATTTTAAGAAGATCCCCGTCAGAAAACACTAAACATAATGAAACATTATATATACCATGTTGTGTATATAAAGGTTGTGTATATATCAAACCCTAGTAACAGTGAGGTATGCCAGAATGTCTGGTTCGATTTATCTTTATACATCACCTGACTTGGGAAGAAATTAATCTGAGTGTTGAATATCACACTTAAACTATAGATAAACGAATGCTGAAAAGACATTATATAATAACTAAGTATTAGAAACAGTTGAAAGTTTACTTTGAAAAAAGTAACACTCTATCAAAAGAGCATTAACGAATACACTACGATCTTGTTCATCATTATCTTGCAAATGTTATAACTTAGATCTAATATATACCATCAAATAAACTGTGTGTCTTAAGCTATCACTGTTGTATAAGTAAGAACGTACCGTGATGACAGTGTCCGCCTGTCTGTCTGCAGACGGTTCTCAAAACCGAGTTAAACATGGCAATGTCAAGTTGGATATAGTCCGACTTCCACCTCCCTAACTGTCACACAGTTGCTGGTCAGATCAGAAAAGACCAGCTGATTACCTATCTCACTGAGTTGCACACCTATCTTTCGTTCAGCCACTGATAATGGTGTTAGTGGATTCACCTTTGTCCACTTATGACGTAATCCTACCCCGGGTTGATACAGAGATGTACCGGTGTGTAGGTTTTAGTGGTGTGATAGAGCGTTATGCTGGTGTGTAGGTTTCAAACTCATTCTAAACCATGTTTTACATCAACTTCCAGAAGCAGCTCGTTGCATACTATATAATGAGATCACAAGCAGAACCCAGTACTAAATTGTGTATCTCGATCAATTAGCCTGGTACCTTTATGTAATGATAAGTGCCCTGTTTCTTTTGTTTGTTCGAAGGAAATATTACTCCATCCTGTTGTGTATTGAATAAAGAATAATACATGTGACATGACTTTACATTTCCTGTTTCACGATTGTATTATTAGTGTGTGTGCAAACTAACCTAAATCCAACAAAGTGCAGCAATGCATGCAAGTCGGAATTAGTGTAGCACACGCGTCAAACTTCACATTCGATCATGAAGTAACATTAAGATGACCCAAATATTGGAAACAATGGCAAGGGACCATTTTTCCTGACAAACCTGAATACAAAAGACACATTGCAGGGATACCAGTAAAATATCAAATACTTATTGATGAGCTTTTCTTAAAGGATCCGTAGGTGACTTCTGCTATCATTTTGAATATGAATTTCAAGAAACCAATGGATTCCGTTGAAGTCTTCGAGAGTAGGCTGAAGTGGATCAGGTCGTTACATCTAACGACCTGCATGATGCATGTATAAAACAAAAACAAAAATATGACAACTTAATTCTCGTCAGCAAAAAGAGCTAGGCCTGATTGACTACCAAGGAAATCCAAACCATACATGTACATTTGTTATTTTACGAAAAACAAAATACTGGCTACTCGGGTATTTATAGCACATGTTTTACAAAAAACAACGTTTATTGTTGGCTCCACACGTTGCTGAACGAAGCCAAACCCAAACATCTAACTACTATTCCTAGTGCTAATTTACTTTGAACATCCTCTCCTCAAAAGTGTTCTATCAGATCATTTCGATCGTGGCAAAGTACTGCCTTCGTTCTGTCATTATAAGAGGATTTGTTTTCAAACAAAAGAGTACTACGATATGCACATATGGTTGTAAACTATTTTGGTTCTTATTTTGTAAATAGCAAGACAAAGGCCAGGATGAATTATACTGGTAATGTAATCATGAGAACGATTGAATTCCTGATTGATACTATTTTGTTTGAGATTTTCCAGCTGACTATGGGCCTGCCTATAGGAAGAAAACTTTCTCCTCTCCCGATTTATATTTTTTTCATGTAAGGCTGAATTTATTGAAAACTGTGAAGTCCTTTCAGTTTCCTTTTTTAGATTTATGGACTTGCTCCTGTACCTCTAACAAGAAATTAAATCTAATTTTAATGTAATTTAGGATCAGAATAAGATTGTTTAATAAGAACGCGTTTGACCTCGTCGGTCGTATATATCCTACTGAGCTTGAACATTACTAAGATAACGGCTTACTAGTATGCTGAATGCTAAGCGTGACGATTATAAATTTCCAAATCGTGACCACTCTCTTTCTTGATTGTTACACATCTTCTTCCTGAATTTACGGTGTTCAAATGTCGTATCTTACTCGGTATTCACGAGCTTGCGCCGAAAATAATGATTTTTGTGATACTGTTTCCTTGAGTGATATGAAGCTTGTTGTTTTTATTATGCTCATGAATGTGCATTATTTTTATTACTGCTTTGATTCGCGCTTTGAGGACGTGGCATTACTTGGATTTGACCTATATTTACAGGACATGTGTAGCTGATGAAGCAATAGAGTCTGACCTATTCACTTAGGTATACTCTTGTTGTTGTTTTTATATGGAAACATACTAAAATGAAGCAGGTACAATGATATCTTAGGGGCCAGATACATTAAATTGATGATGGATCAAGCTTTTCGCAGTTTCGTGAGTGTCTATGGAAAACATTGAATGGCTCAATAATGACACTTTTATAGAAAATTGTTCAAATGTTATTCATTTTTCAAAGACAATATTGATACAACGAATATGGATATGGCTTTTGGAGATAGGTAACATTCGAACAAATCACGTCGAAAAATAGCGATAATAGTGAATTATTGCAAGAAAATTATAATGTAAAATAGTTTTAAGTAAATGTTCGGCAGAATTTACGGCCCTTTTTCTTCAGTTTCAAAATATTCTTATTTTATTTATCAAGGTAATAGGTAGATAACGCTTATTAAATAGTCATGTGGTTTCTGTAGACATCAAGCACATGGGTCCGATTTTGGCATATTTCTAGGTTCTAGGTCAACCTTAAGAAGCACCGGTGTTGTTTTAAATTTAAGAATAAGGAAAAATCTAAAACGTTTAAACAACGGCATTACTAGTATTTAAACTAGCATAATTTCAATTGAATGCATTATATCATATAACCAATATAAAACAAAATTTTGTTAATTTAATATATACGCGAAGTAAAAAGGAAGCGGTGTAGATTTGCTTTACACTGCCTTGTTCATCAACAGATCATGGAAGGTCTCATTACGCCTATCTCATTCTATCAAGGGAATACATTATATCGATAAGCTATATAGATTCGTGAACTCGGCTAAAAGTCATTAAGCAGTTTTAAATATATATGAGTAACATTGATTCATCATTAGAGTGCCTAACTGAATCCTACATGAAATATTCAACAGTTTTGTTGTAATCTCCCTCTCTCAAACAGTCATCAACTGGAACTTATAAGGACACATCGGAACAACAACTCGGCCTATTTGGAGATATTTACCTAGTACGTTGTTCGCTGGTCACAAGTGGGTAAGGAAAGGACATTTTTCAATAACTTTCGTTTCGATTTAAATTCACTCGAATACAGGTTGCAGTACAAAGACAACAGTATGGAAGGTCAACAGAAAGTGTGCATTCTCCAAGTTGGTGCCGATCACTTTGAAATCGCGATGGATTCTGTACTTAGAACATTCGGTTCTAAAATTGAAATGTTCCTTGACACGACATCCGGAACTGATACGTACACGAAATACGTTATAAGGAGACCTAAGGATTCCACCATGGCTTTTATAGAATTCTGCTTTACTGGGCAGTTGCACATCCCCCAGAATGTCTGCAAGGGAGAGTTTAACACAGAGCTCAAATTCTGGGGTCTGAGGCCGAGACTGTTGGAAAAGTGTTGCTTTCATAAGTTGAGTGCTTTCTTAAACGATCAGAAGAAGCTGGAGGAGTTCGAAAACATGTACACAAGATTGGGAGGTAGTAGCGCTGAATACAGGCGTCACAGAAGTGTGAAGGAACGCATGTGGGGAATCGTAAACTGTGACCGGATGTCTGTATGTTCTAAGGTATGTTATATACCGTGTCGGGGATGACTAAAATGTTTATATTATAATCACATTTTAAAAGAAAGAACATTGTAGTTTAAAACATTCAATGTTCAAACCGCTTAATAATGTATATCTTGTATTTACTTCATTTACTTTAATAACTAGAAGTCAATGTTATGCTTATCTTATGCGGTGCCAATTTTTTTCTAATTATTTTAAGCACCGTTTTTGGGAAACTAATGTCTTTCCTTTCGTCGTTAAACCGTCTTTTCGTTTGTCTCAAAATTAAGTGTTTGTTCTTGTTCCTTGAAGCTGTGATACATTTTTCGTTTTTACTTATAAAATACTGTTTGAGGCAGTAAAGGATTTAACACCATAGCAATGTGAAAATACACAAATAGTGACATACAGATAAGCTTATAAAAACGGTCGCCAATACTGTGATATCTCCTTAATGTTGTAGCCAATCTTTTTCCAGATGTACTTCTATGTGTCGACAACCTTCGTACTGCTGGTAATAGCCATTCTAACTATGAACAGTATAGACGACGTGAGCGAGACCGGTCAACAAAATATGTCTTCTCAACCGGACGTTAGCATGTCAACACAATCCTCTGTTCCATTAGCGATAATCGATCCACCCACGGGAACAGATCAAGGTTTCAACACACCGTTGGATTTTGAGACCGAATCTGAGGAGCCGACACAAATGATACATGCCATGATCATTGAAGTATATTGTAATCCCTGTAGTTACTTTGATAGCGGCAGCGCGGAGTTGTACCCAACTGAAAGAAGTACGGATTATAAAGTAGAAAATACAGATGTTCACTTACACATTCCAAAATGTTGCAAGCCATCCATAATAGAAATATCTCCTGTAGAGTCGGATAGGTCTGCTGAGTATACCCAATACGATGGTGTTTCTTCTGTAGATATTCCTCCAATACCTATCGCAACTCTACCTGATAACGACCATACCATGAACCAAACAAACGATTCAAATCGGACACGACAACACCCTCCGAGGTCCGGTTCTAACGATACGTCAAACCCTATCGCTGCTAATCCTTCTGCAGACCAAAATATCAGCATGGCAAATATCAGTTTCGAAATAACACAAATCATTTCAACTGAAATGATACGAGCAAAGGTTATCGAGAAGATGATTGATGCCATTGAGGACACAATTTCAGTTACTAAAGACAAGTTGTCTTCACTCGCGAAACTAAGTAACACTTCTTATTTTGAACACAAATTGTTCCAATATGTGGAGTACGCGACGATGACATTCTTTACTGTTGATTTTTTCCTCAGACTTATTACATGTCCAAATAGAAAAGAGTTTTTCCGCGGAATTCTTAACTGGTTAGACCTTGTCCTGCTCATTGGAGCTTTTGCGAGAATTTCGATGGAACTGTCAATTCAGTTCAAAGAGACTATGACCTTGATGTATGACTTTCTCCTTTGTGTACAAATTTTCCGGGTATTCCGCCTCTTTCGAGCGATTGAGCAAGTTAAGGCATTTCAGGTCCTTCGTTACTCCCTTCTTATTGGACTAAAAGATATATGTGTCCTTGTAATGTACGTCTTGGTATCGATTTGCATTTTCTCCAACTTTATCTACTTTGTAGAAAAGAAATCGGACTTTCCCAGCATTCCCGCAGCTTGGTGGTACTGTATAGTAACCATGACAACGGTAGGCTACGGAGATATGGCGCCAAAGACAGTGCTGGGGAAGTTGATTGGCAGTCTTTGTGCTCTGTCAGGGGTCGTGTTGTTTTCCCTCATTATACCAGTGTTTGTCAGCACATTTCTCACTGTTTATGATTATGCGAATGGGTCTAAGGACGTGGGGGTTCAGAGCCTGCTGCCACGTGTTAGCCCAAGCAAACGGACTGCCAGTCTCTGTAATGACGAATTAGTGTGTTTTGCAGGAAAATGTATCACTAGTGACAGTAGCCTTGGAACACTGTTTCACAAACACCAAGACAGAAAATCTGTCAGTTCTGTTGAGGCACAGTGTTCCCTGCACCAGGGACACGCGCGAAACTCTGACGAAAAAGTTGACAATGGAAATATCCAAGAGAAACCTATATTAATAACGACTCAGTTGTGATGGTATTTTATCAATATAGCACAAGATGTGATATTAGCACTTACATATTTACTATTGTGGTATATAATTACAGGAAAATTTACACTATTGTGGTATATAATTACAGGATCTTTTAATCTTACGCAAAATGTTGCTGAGAGAGAAAAACGATCACGGCATTTTTTAATACCATTATATAATCTTATCATAATGAACAGGGAATACGTTAATTTCCTTATTTCTCTTACCCTGGACAGGTGTATCCGCACTTTTACCGGTGTGAGATTTCCTTGTCTCGCCCTAGGGTTGAGACGGG
>JAUMHH010203753.1:0-28514 GCA_032359455.1 Chlamys rubida
TGCCATTGTTGTTGATCCATTACATGGGTGCGTTCCAATACATCCGTTGTTGGTGTATTCATATTATCGGCTCATTTATTTTTAGCTCACCTGCCCGAAGGGCAAGTGAGCTTATGCCATGGCGCAGTGTCCGTCGTCCGTCCGTCCGTCAACTTTCCTTTACAACGCTACTTGTATTTAACGGCCTAGTAGATTTCAACTCAATTTGGTCAGGAGCACCCTTAGGCCGAAGGGACTCAATGTTGTATAAACGGCGGGTGTGGACCCCTGGGGACAGAAGAGCGCGGCCCAATAGGGAAAATAGAGGTTAAACATTTAAAATCCTTCTTCTACCGTAGGAATTAAGGGATTTTATCCTAATTTATTCTGAAGCATCCATGGGCCAATGAGGACTCTATTTGGTATACACGGTAGGTGTGCCCCCCCCCCTGGGGGCAGAGGGGTGGGGCCGAAAAGGGGAAATAGAGGTAACCCTTTAACATCCTTCTCCCAATTTGGTTTGGAGCATCCTTCGGCCAAGAGGACTCAATGATGTATAAACGGTGGGTGTTGACCACATGGGGGCTGAGGGGTGTGGCCGAATAGGGGAAATAGAGGTAAACTTTTAAAATCCTTCTTCTTCCATAGTGACGAAGGGATTTCATCCCAAATTGGTCTGGAGCATCCTTGGGCCAAGGGGACTCAATGTTGTATAAACGGTGGTCATGGACCCCCTGGGGGCAGAGGGGTGGTGCTGAAGAGGGTAAGTCGAGGTAAACCTTTAAAATCCTTCTTCTACTATAAAGATGCAGGGATTTCATCTCAATTTTGTTTGGAGTATCCTTGGTCCAAGGTGACTCAATTATTTATAAACGGTGGGTGTGGCCCCCCTGGGGGCTGAGGAGTGGGTCCCAATAATGGAAATAGAGGTAACACTTTTAAAATCCTTCTTCTACCATAGAGATCAAGGGATTTTATTATAATTTGGTCTGGAGTATCTTTGGGCAAAGGAAACTCAATTTTGCATAAACAGTAGGTGTGGCCCCTTGGGGGTAGGGAGGTTGGCCGAATAGGGGAAATAGAGGTTAAACATTTAAAATCCTTCTTCTACCGTAGGAGTTTAGAGATTTTATGCTAATTTGGTCTGGAGTATCCTTGGGCCAGGGGACTCAATGTTGTATAAACGGTGGGTGTGCCCCCCTCCTGGGGGCAGAGGGGTGTGGCCTAATAGGGGAAATATAGGTAAACTTTTAAAATCCTTCTTCTTCCATAGTGACTAAGGGATTTCATCCCAAATTGGTCTGGAGCATCCTTGGGCCAAGGGGACTCAATGTTGTATAAACGGTGGGTGTGGACCCCCTGGGGCAGAGCGGTGGTGCTGAAGAGGGTAAGTCGAGGTAAACCTTTAAAATCCTTCTTCTACCATAGGGATGTAGGGATTTCATCTCAATTTGGTTTGGAGGATCCTTTGGACAAGGGCACTCGATTTTGTATGAACAGTGGGTGTGGCTCCGCTTGGGGCAGAGGAGCGTCGCCCAATAATGGAAATAGAAGTAACACTTTTAAAATCCTTCTTCTAGTGTAAGGATAAAGGAATTTTATCCTATTATAGTCTGAAGCATCCTTGGGTCAAGGGGAATCAATTTTGCATAAACAGTAGGTGTGGCCCCCCTGGGGCAGAGAGGTTGGGCCGAATAGGGGAAATTGAGGTAAACCTTTAAAATCCTTCTTCTTCCATAGGGGTTAAGGGATTTCATCCCAATTTGGTTTGGAGGATCCTTTGGTCAAATGCACTCAATTTTGTATAAACGGTGTGTGTTGCCCCAGGGCAGAGGAGTGGGGCCCAATAGGGGAAATAAAGGTAAAACCTTTGAAATCCTTCTCCTACAATAGGGATTAAAGATTTTATCCCAATGTTGTCTCCATCAAGTTGTCTAGTAGTGCCAGTTACTATTAGGATGTATTCATTAAAACAAAATGACCACCAGGCCGCCATCTTGGATTTTTGACATTTTTGATTTTGTTCTTGCTATATCTCCAGAAATACTGGATGGATCTTCCTGAAATTTCATATGTACATACAGTACCTACCAAGCAGTGCTATATCTTTGCTTCATATCAAGTACTTTAAACATATATCCAGGTGAGCGATACAGGCCCTCTGGGCCTCTTCTTAATTCGTGTTTCATCGTATGTAAACAGGCAGATGATAAGGGAAACATTGTTTCTGATGCGTAATCATAAAGAAGTTCGAGGCGGAGCAATAGAGACTATTAAAGTTCATTACTGCTTCCATTGACATCTCTCTACACTGTTCTATTGGTGTAGGGAAGATTCCAACTGGTGTCTTATCTAAGGTTTGATTACATTGTTTTTTACAGTGACTGCATCCATTACCGGTAGTCTTTCGAGATGAAGAAAACATGACATTAAAAAACATAGTTACTTAAAATGTATAAACTGAACACCAATTTATGGGTATGGCCTTTGACGGTCCGTTTGTTTTATCATAATTAGGTAGAACATTCATCACTCTTGCTTGGTATTGAAACCTGCAAAAACAATGTGCGCTCTTAAACATTTACATATATAAAATGCTGTGCTTGTCTGAACCGCCACTTTACTGTTCTAATACCGTTTTAATACAAAATTTGACAAGTCATATATACGCCTCGTGCAGTCACATGACCCTCACGTTCAATTTAATTACATGTATTGTCTTGTTCTACATATCGGAAACCCGTGACACTACGATGTTTAGAAACGATGGTGTCACGTGTCTGTGATAAATTAATTTCACGTGTTCATTTTAGTTGGGCAAGATGAATTAAATCATGTTTTATTAGAATTTTTTACTTGTAGATGGATGTTCTGGACCGACTGGGGAAATAAGCCAATGATTTCTCGTTGTGGACTTAACGGAAAACACCAGAGAGCGATTGTTGATGAAGGTCTCGCGTGGCCAAACGGTCTTACATTTGGTAAGAAAGGGATATTTGTGATATTGTAGAACACACAAGGTCCGCCTTGATTTAAAGTTCATGATGCTTTTTCATCTTTTACAGATTACGTAGATCAGCGCCTATATTGGATAGATGCTAAGTTAGATGAGATCAGGTCTGTAGATACAAATGGTGGGTCTCGTTATACAGTTCTTCACGATACCCAAAGTATATCTTATATATATCCATTTGCCATCACTTTGTTCGAGGATGACCTGTACTGGACTGACTGGAAAACAAATTCTATCAACAAAGTGAACAAATTAAGAGGTGACGGATTCCAGCGAGTCGCCGTTAGTCTTCATAACCCAATGGGCATTCAGGTCTACCATGAAAATGTACAGAAAAACGGTAAGCTAGTTCACCTTCCCGAAGGGTAAGTGAGCTTATGTCATGGCACAGCGTCCGTCGTCTGTCCGTAGTTTCTTAGGATTGAGCACGACAAACTTTGAGAATGAAAATTACCTTGACCTACTTTCAAGCTCACAGGGGTGAAACATGTTAACACTTTTAACAACTTCTTCTGAATAATGTAAAAGCATATAATTTTAATATTTGGCTGGTAGATTCCTGGGATGGAGCCTTACAAAGTTTGAGAAAGAAAATAACCAGGATCTACTTTCAAGGTCAGAGGGGTCAAATATGTCAAACACATTAAATAGCTTTTTCTGTTGAACTGAAAGTTATAGTATCTTAATATTTGACCGGTAGCTTCTTGGGGTGGAGCTCGACAAAGATTGCGAGTGAAAATTACCTTGCCCTACTTTCAAGGTCACAGGGTTCAAATATGTCAAACACTTTGAACGACTTCTTCTAAAGAACTGAAAGGTATAAAATCATTATATTCAGCTGGTGGCTTCTGGATATAGAGCCCGACAAAGGTTGAGAATGAAAATGATCTTGACCTCTATCAAGGTCACAGGGGTCAAATATGTCAAACGCTTCAAACGACTTCTTTTTAAGAAGGTAAAGAATCTTCATATTTGGCTGGTAGCTTCTTGGAATGGAGCGCAACAAATTTTGAGAAAGAAGATAAACTTGACCTATTTTCAAGGTCGAAGGGGTCACATATTTCCAACACATCAAACGACTTCTTCTGAATGATTGAAAGGCATATTATCATAATATTTGGCTGGTATTTTCTTGGGATAGAGCTCACCCAAGTTTCCGAATGAAAATGACCATTACGTACTTGAAAGGTCACAGAGGTTAACAACACTTCAAACGCCTTTTTCTGAAAAACCAAAATGCATGAATGCATAAGATTTGGCTTGTAGTTTCTTGGGATAGAACCAACAATGTTTTTTAAGGAACATTACCTTGACCAACTTACAAGGTACACATGGACAAATATGTTAAACACTTCAAACAAACTCTGAAGAAGAACCGAAAATCATACAATTATATAATAATATTTGGCTGGTAGCATCAACAGATGAAGCCGACAAGTTTTGCGATCGAATATTTGTAGTACAGTATAATACTAAGTAGGGATACTCTGATTGCTTAAATAGCAAAGTGAGCGATACAGGCCCGCTTGGCCTCTTGTTATGTTCTGTTGATAGAAATTATCGCTCTCTCAAATAACTCCACTATAAGCAAAATATTTCAAACATTTAATACGAAACTTGATCTAAACGATTCATTTCATCTTTCCATTTTCACTTTATTTTTATTTTTTGGCATACTGTGTCAATTACCAACTTTATAGAAGCCATCACATGTTAGCGTGTTATGAACGTCTTCCAGGCACCAATCGATGTGGTACTAACAATGGACGTTGCAGTGAATTCTGCTTTCCATCCCCTCAGGGAGGCGGTGTGCCGAACGATTCCGACAAGACAAACGGATTCACTTGTGGTTGTCGTAATCTTTACCGGCTTGATTCTGACCAAAAGACCTGTGTGTCAGAGACAGCTGGTAAGTGCAATGAACTAATAAAATTGTAGATATTTATTAGTATCTACTTTCAAATCTTTAACAAACTTTCATCCTTGCAATGAAGTTTGCATATGAAAGTTTTACTGAAAGTTTCGCTATTGTATAATGATATGTTAAACTGTTTACAAAGATTATGATTTAGATTGGACTTTAAGAACAAATAATATTAAACGTTTCCTGCAAAAACACGTTGTAGCTGTTCCAGAAATATTTATCCGCGAAGGTGCAGGGAGGCTCTTTATGTTATCCCCATCTCCTACACCTATGCTTTTTCCTGTCGCAAAATAAACGAATGTTAATTATTTTAGACCACAACAATTTTTTGTAAAAAAATATTTCAACGTTGTTATTTGTTGAGGTATGAGTGACAGTACCATTTTATGAACGAATATACAAGCAATTATTATTATATTTTTTTTGTTCGTACTAGTTTGAATCTTAAGTATTATGTACAACCCTGTCAATAATATCAGTACCTCTGTAGAGTTAGATTTAGTGTTCTCTGCGAATGTACTCCTGATTGATTACAGCGTCATTTGGTTTCGAAGTGACTATTAACACATCGGTGTAAAAAGTATGCTGTGTTTCCTTTTGGAATATGCATGTTATTCAACTTACGTTTTGACAAAAAGCTGCAGACCGCATTGTTTGTAAGTGTTCATATAACAGTACCACATTGGATATGGAATTTTTTGAGGGTATGCATCCAATTTCTTTTACAATCTTGAGTATATAGTCGAAAAAGATTGAAGAATAAATCGACCTAATTATGTTCATGTATAATTGTGAAATGTATAGCGATGGTCAGTAATTGTTTGATAACAAAACTAATTGAGAGTCGCTTGCCCTGATTTAAACATATTTCAAACATCTTTCTAAACTAAATTATACATTACACACACCAGAATATACAAACATGTGTTTATTGATTCTATTCTACCACGTCAGGAAGTGATGCAAAGTGGTTTTTTTCTTTTGTAATGCATGTAAGAAATCGTGAACAAGATAATATAATCATGTTTTTAGATTTTATTTTCATTTGCAAATATTTCTATCATAATGCCTCGTTTTCTTGTCATCAACACGCAACGCTCAGCCGAGGTCATGTTTTGTAGTGGTCTTACTTTATAATTTAAATAAAGCTCAATTGCTTGCATTCGAAATATAAAGAGGAGATGCTTTTCAGGAAACAGAACAAGGTCTTTTAGGGCAAGCAGAATGTACTCGCGCCTATCTACTGCCAAATATTAAATTATTTTTTGATGAAACCAACTTAAAAGTATTGTTACATCATCGGCATGGCATAATATCCGTGGTATTCTCTAAACGTATAGCACAGGCGTGGTAACTTCGATAGAACCAGAAAAAGGCAATATATTGGTATGCTTAACATTATGGACACCTCAAGATCGCGATCGGATACTTAAAAAGTCTATAACCGAACAACAAATCACACGACAGAACAGGTAAGTGACATATATTTTCTCATTGAGTTGTACTGTATAATGTAATGTTAACGTTCTCATACTAGCTGATATATCTACACCAATCTCTATGTTTGCATCATACAGCGAAGTTTGTAATCAGAGCGTTGAGACTTTCTAGTATAATCATTGAATAAAATATATACTGTGTGTATATATACATTATATGGATGAACTACATGATATAAATAATACATTACACATGCATTACGTAACAGAATATAAGTTAAATATACATCTCAATGCCAATAATATTTGTTTAATCTCCAGGCTGTTGTGAAATATCGTTCTTTTCAGCCAGTCCTGTATACTTAAGATCCATGTTGAATATCTAACCGCAGGTACCGGACATAAAGCCACTTGCTCTCTGACCTTGCAGAGTTTGCATGTACTTGTACCAAAACAGCTCTCGCACCCATGGCGAGGCGGTAACCAACATCTCCAACCTGGTGAAACCAACATCTCCAACCTGGAAGACCATACTCACCAATCCCAGTCGCTTTAGCTCCCAGGGATTCACTTGGCAAGCATTAGTGGGTTGGTTACAGTTAAGTAGACTATGCACATTCCTGCCACAAACTCCTAGGATACCACCAAAGCGAGTTTAAATTAGTCTGCTAGGGTAACCCCTAGCAACACTATTGGCAAGTCAGTACACAAACTAATAATATACATCACAAATACATATTACCTAACAGAAAAATGTATAATTATATGCCTGCCTGCCATGTCCTGCCACTCTATACAGTTCCGCCATCCCCAAACAAAACACATCTGAGGTTGTACACCATCTTAGATATAAAACATGCTCTAATCAAACATAAATGCGTCAGTTTCCACAAATTTCTCAATAGCTCCTTGTAATGTGTTGATAAATAAGGCATTGCCTATATCTGTTAAATGATCGTTGTCGTCACGGAATAATCTCTGACATGTATCTACTATATCGGTATGCTTAATTACCCTGCCTCCTGCGTCTAACGCAGCTTTACGTCCTTCACGATTAACATGTTTCCGTTTCTTTTCAATGGCTTGTATGTTGTCACAGCCTCGATATTTTAACCTTGTCAAAATATCTGATCAAATTATCAAACATCCGGGCAAAAGAGTATGCAGTTCGTCTATATCTTTTGCTATTTTCGCACATAACTCCACTGTTGCGACATTAATTAAATCATTATCTCCTGCGTACAGTAATAGGAAATCTGGAGGCGGTTCTTTTTGCCGAGAAGTTCTTTGATATCGTCCATCATTTCAAACCATGACATCCCCCGCTTTCCGGACCATCGGATACATATGCCCTTGTTCTGCAGCTTCAAATGATGGTCCAATAATATAACAGCCATCCGTTGTGCCCAGTATACTATTTAGGACCCAACTATCCAAACATCTGAAAAAACGTTGGCTAAAGTTAGCCTATGTTGGAAGGGAGACACCTCGAATATATTACACGGTAACTCGAATGTAGCATTTTGATTTAAAGGTGTCATACACTTTCTGAGATTTAAACCTAAAATAGTAAACTGTTCCATCTGAAGGATCCTCTTAATTCGTCCAACATTTGGTTAATAGCAAACCATTAGTGGATGATCGCAGGGAAACAAAACGTTGTATCATTATTTCGGAGCTGATGTGTTGAGTACCTTATGCACAAGCATAGTTTTGTATTACCAATTCTTCTATCTATACGTAACCAACACAGGTTTTGAAAAAAGAGGTTGACGAGTGACACCAGCTAACTCTTTAAAGTAACCATTGCAGTCCTCTTTTGTATTTTCCGGGACTTCTCTTAATTTTGTTTGGATCAGTTTCCCCATATATTTAACACTAAAGGCTAAACGTAAGCATTGAAACACAGTTATCTAATACTATGATCTATTGTTTTTTAGACAATGTTGTAGAAGTACACTTTTGTATTTACTTGCAAACTGTTTGCAATACATATAACATTCAACATTTTAGCCTCAATGTAACATCAGTTATATATATGTCTTGCTGATATTTTCGAAAAACAAACACAACAGAAACAAAGCAAAACAAAAACATGCATCGAAAATGACAATCGATAACAGATTAAAGAAGCTCATCACAACATATTGATGAGGTGGGTTCTTGTTATGCTTTCTTGAAAAAGCACCAAAATACGTCTCGAACCGATCAAAAACACTACAATAACAGCAAGAACAGTGAGTGTCCCTTCGCTTTTTGTGATTTATGTTACTAATATATGTTACCATTACGTATGAATAGCAATACATACCTTCGAAAGTCCCGACAGGAGGCGAATGACCCTACTACCATTTCTTATATAAACTACAGTGTTGGCTCTTACTCTGCTGTAGATTTATTTATATAAATAATATTGACACCACATAGCAGCATCGTTGAATTGAAAGTAAGTTGTGTTCAATCAAGCGTTAGATGTAGCCGAAGTCCTGACGAGTGTGAAGCTAAATGGAAAGAGCTGATATAATAAAATGCGTAGCAGGTAATACAGTCTGTTCGTTTAAAAATGTTTATCTTCTAGAAAACTTTAAAGTTTTATCATGCAGGTTCATTCCAAGTCCGATGGACGAAGGTGCATAGTGATTTTTAAAAGTCCTTTTCTAACAGGTATGCCCCAACTGACATCGTCCTCATCTCACCTGCTTCCTGCGCTGATGGAAAAGAGGGCATGCGCATACTTAACATAACCCAAGACAGTATGAAGGAGCAAGCTGACTCTCAGTCATTGGTCGGACCGGATGATTTAAAATCAAAATCCTCTTTTGCAATGAGGCACAATTAAAAATGGTCACGGTTTGTGTTGATGTGGAACAAAATCGCATTCTCACGGCCACTCAGATTAAAGTGGAAACGATCGCTATACAAACACGTATATCAAGAGAGTTACGTTATCGTCAACACACACACGTACGGTATCACTTCATTGAAAAAAAAAAGATAAATCAAAATGACTAAATAAGTGACTATGCTTATATCAGACCACTCCCAGTCAGAGAGTCATACCAAAGAATATATATATTGTGATACAAGGGGAGTAACTCCAATAATGTATTATCAAAGCAAAAAGAAGAAAAACAAACACATTTCTTACTATTTCCCCTTTTCCACAGCTTCCTGATAGTTTTGTAGACTGTAGGCTTTTAACTTCTTCTTTAAAAGCTTCTACGTTTTTAGATTGTTCTGTTGTATTTTCATTGATTTCGTTAAATGGCTTAAACAATATTTCATTGTGCTGGTCCAGTTTCGTCACGTGTGTTTCTGCCACCTGGTCCAGTACTTGTTTGAGTTGATCACGTCTGTCAAGAATTTCTTGCTTCGTTTTAACAGCATGCTCGCCTTCCCATTGACGTATTTCTGAAAAATCCTTCTGATATTGTTCTAATTTTGTATAACATGGACTTTCTGTTGATTTCATGAGATCACTGATAACAGCCTTGGCCACTGATTCAAATGAGCGAAGTACAGTACATGTAGGTGTCCATTATGGTTATCCGTTATACATAGTTTACAAACAGCAGTATTACATGGTGTACAAACCATGAACGTCTGCTTTCCTTCATGATCTGGACATGCCATTGTGTCTTGTTCTAGTGTACGAGGGGGGTTTCCATGTTGGGAAAAGTTGAGAAAAATGGTGAAAATACATAATTTAAAAAAAAAAATCTCAGGCTGGAGGGGTTTCCTGAAGCCCAAAAAAAACCTCTGGATCCGCCACTGATATACCTCATTTGCACATCTTATATTAGATTTAAATACCAACAACTATCATAACATAGATGACCATAGCTCCAAATTAGTGATCAATAGCAATTATTATTAGATATGCCTTATACTTTAAAACTCTACCTATTCAATTTTCACTTTTTTATTTATTTTGTATTTTGAGTTTATTGCTCATCAGTAAAATAATCTTTGTGACGAACCCTGCATAGCCACATGTTAGAGTGGTAAGAGTTTAGGAATCGATGTTATTTACCATATTGTATTAAACATGATACTCAGGAGACGGTAGATTTATACAATGTACATTAGCCTGGTAAGCAGGGGACACCATGATACTATAACGATATGATAAATAACTGTTTGATATGCTTGAGATGATTATTCGAATACGATGTTGGTTGATTTATTTGTAATTCATTGAATTACAGTGTTCTGTAGTCATTTCTGAATGCATCGGTGTAATGCCCTAGTCATTGTTTTCCTCGCTAGTGATATTACTATCACAATGTACACATCTGCTTTTGCATAATCTACTGCTGCAACCTAACACGACACGTTTTTAATATATATATATAAGGCAGGTAAACAATTAGCTTAATTTATGCTCAGAACACCATTACAAGTTTAAAAAAAACATATCTAAAATGTTATTATTTTGTGAGTGCTATTATAAAGTCAGCAACATTTATTTTACATTATTATGGCACAAGACACCTTAACAGGTTCTGAAATATTGAAGGTTATTGATTTGCTGCTGATGACGTGAATCGAGATTACGGCCCCTAAATGATCAAAGTGACTGAGGGTCGCGTTCCTTGTTACATTAGGCAGCCGTCTGGCGAATAACCTTTAACAGCAGATCTAACTTATTCAAACCCACCCACTTCCAACCCTCTGCATTTGTGGTCAGTAAACAAATAGGTGTTTATTGGCAAACCCCAATAAGGCTAGCTAAGGTTTTTAGTTATATTTTGTCACACAATTTGCAACAACTTTGTATTTTTCAAAGTAATTATAAATGTATAATAATTGAGTAGCCTTTTTCATTCACATTTCTTGTTGGAGTTGTTCTTGTTATGAGTAGAGACATGAATAAATATATATATATAGTTTGTGCGTAAGAACATTTTCAAATCATCTGATGTTATGTTGAAGAAAAGTATAAACATTTCTGCTGCGTCGCTATGCAGAAAAAGACCAAACATGGTCTTTTTGGACAGTAAACATGGAAATGAAGGCTCCGCAGTGACAAAAATTCCTTTCTACGAATGAACACTGATATGACAATGTTTAAGCATGTCATATATCTTTTTGCTTTGTGCATGCGGGGCTTTCAAAAATAGAAAAGGGTTTAATTAGTTGATACGAAATGGCCAATTTCCAACGTAAATGTCACACAACAGACGATATTCACGCATTTAACTATAACAATGCGGTTCTATACCTTTCTTTTGTATGCCATATCTCCTATACCGGTTGTCGGATGAAGTTGACTTTTCATATCAGCGTACTTCATTTGTTCCATATTAAGAAAGTAACTAACTCTAAATACCTGATGAGACTAAAAATAACCCTTAACGCCGAGTCCTTTAAAATAGACAAACCTATTAAGTTCTTTCTTCTGTGAAAGCAGACACGTTGCCAGTCTAACATCCACTTCTCTCTTTGAATCCTGAACATGCCTTTCTAGTATGATGTCCCTTGTATAATTCGTCCCGTTAGATGGTTTCGTCAGTATATTAACTACTCCTTACTTGTGCTTACCTGTTTACCGTCGAGAGCATATGCATCGACATGCACACAATTACATATAGCTTTATTCTGATAACATGTCAACCACGCCTAGCCCCGCCCCCTACACGTGTACTCATGATTTAAACATGAATTATTGCATGATATACTGATACGTAACGTATCAAGCAGTCAGTGTATAACATCCCAAATAGCGTCTCATTAGTTCCCAGATTATAGTAACCTCTTTCTATGACGTTCAGTAACAGAAATTCGATTACCGTTTATATTTTGAAAACTGTCTGCTTTTTGCACCACAGCGCCTTCCGATTATATAATTGCCTTTGACGAAACGTCCTCACGCCATCGAAAGTTGCCATGACAACGGAGTGCCTTATCTACTGTGTGAGAATGAGGCTATACATTCCCGTTTAGCTACGAAATTCATTTACAATTTGTGAACAATTTTCGGAAATGAAGTCCTTTTTTTGGCGCATTGGATTAGTAATAGTGCTTCTGGTCAATTCAGAAGTAGCACGTGCCCCTCACAACAGTAAGTAGTTGGAACCACGAAATGTATGTATTGAGGCGATAACACGGCAGCTTGTGGGCATGTAGTTAGGTCGTAATTCCTGAATATACATTAATGTACTTAATGAACGTCAGATATCACAAATCACTTTTATAATGGAAATGGAGACAGTACAAGATTTCAACTAGATGTACTGAATCACCAACTCTAACTAGCTATTGAATTTGTAAACATATGTTATCACAATGTAATTTGATCAAATATTACAAAGTTTTAGAAAAGTGCTAAATGTACAAAAGTATAAGTGTCAAAATCTCCTTCGATTTCACCATGTTTAATTGCAATAAGATATTTTCCTTTTAGTCAGTTGGTTCTGTACATCCAATGGTCGACGCGAGATATATAACGTAGTCCCACAGCTTACAAAAATAATCTCAGTCACAGCTTTAAGCAGAAATACCGCAGGAAAAGTGAGATAAGAAATGCAAGGCGGATAAGGTTAGGTGATAGGAGAAGTGGCTACTGCGCCGTAATTTATGTCAGAAATGAAAGATTGCTGTCAGCATGACTTGTATAATTTAAGGAAGCAAAAGAGTATAGAAAATATATCGCATTCTATCTTGCATTTATGTTTGTACAGTTCACATAAGATACTTGTTTTAGTATAAAATTATCTTTAACGTTATAAAGGGTTTACTAAGTATCTTGTCACTGTCGCTGTATTCTACAAAGGATTAGGATCTCTTAGACTGTCACCCGCCCCTAAGGTTTTATGAAGCTGCATTTTACTACAAGCTTAATTTATCTCTGTTGCAAATATTTTCGTAACACCAGTATATGTTGTACATTGCTAGTCAGATTTCATGATTGCTTTCAGACCTTTCTAGAGTACGTTGTCGTGTATTTTATCGCCAATACCTTTCATACAATGAACTTATGGGACGTAGTCACACTAACAAATTATCTGAATGTAGCAAAATTAGTACTTGGTAACCCACTTATCATATTTCATCCTCAGATAACATTTATATTTAGTTCTCACGTTCCATTGTACCTATTACATATTATTACGTTTATTTATATAGTGCTCCCTGAAATGTACAGTGTTCGTGTTTTCTCAGACAACCCATGTCTTGCAGACCAATTCGACTGTGGCAACAACATTTGTATTCCTAGTAGCTGGAAATGTGACGGAGATAACGACTGCCATGGGACCGATGCCGACGAAGCCGAATGTGATACAAGTAAGCAACACTCTCTGATCGCACGTCCGTGTGTAATGAAGAAAAACAAATCATGACGAAAATGCAGCAAAAAATGCAGTAACGTAAGATTCCGGAGATAAGCAATCACACCTGTTATAATTGAATCAAGTGAGCCTCTATGGTGTGCAAATAGGATTGTAAACGGACATAAAACTGATCAACATGTCTTAAGCGTTTAAAAAGATTAAAAAGAAATAATTTGTCATATTTTTCAATTAACGGCGTTCATCGAATGCAAATCTATAGAATTCGTTTGTGGAATTTAACACTTTGTAGGTGGCTCAAATGTAGTATAGGGTAGGCAAAAATAGTAATAAAACCCTATAATGCTACTACCAAATAATAAAAAAATCATTGAATAGGTCTTTTATAAAAAATACTTATAATCAGATTTTGTTTTGAATTTATTCTGAAGCCGAGTGTCGTGAAGACCAGTTTAGATGTAGCGATTCACAGTGTTTACCTGCAAACTGGCGTTGTGATGGAGCAAATGACTGTCAGGATTCCAGCGACGAGTTCGGCTGTAATACCGACTGTTCAAGTGAAGAGTGGAATTGCGTTACTTCTGCCCAGTGTATCCATCTGTCCTGGCTCTGTGATGGTGACATGGATTGTGGTGACGGGTCAGATGAAGTTAATTGTAAGTTGTGCAAACATATTTCTGCCTGTTGAAAATTGGTATAAAAACCAAATAATATTACTCAATCGATTCATTATGCTTGTAAGTTAAACTGTTCGTCACAACTAATACATAGTCACCTGTCGACAAATGGTTACATGTATTACTGTAACAACGTTTTTTATGATATGATAGTACTCTAAAACATTTACGAAATACATTTTATCAAAATATATCTTTCACACTTGTTTTCCCGGATGGAATTATGCAGGTGTTTTAATTTCGGAGTACCAGAAAAAAACTAGCATGGTCCGGCAGATGACCCCAAATCATTTCACGCCCGTCGGGTAATCGAACCCCGGCTGCTTTGGTGAAAAGCAAATGAGCTATCCACTGTCCGGCCGGGAAACCTATATCAGAGACGTTACAAATTACATATTTTTTCTACTAAACTTTATTCATAAAAGACATTTATTGGTATATTTGAACGACTCTATGTGCACTGTCTCTGAAATAATAAACTCATATCAAAATAACATTATTTGCTGTCTCTGTTGAAAAAAGGAACTGTTCTTTTCTTGTTTTAGGTACATACACGTGCGCCAGTGACAAGTTCAGATGCAATGATAGTTTGTGTATTGAACACGGTCTAAGATGCAATGGTCAGACTGATTGTGCTGATGGAGCTGATGAAGCTGACTGTGCAATTAGTAATTTGTTTTTTTATTCTGATACTGGGGAGTGCATGGTCTTTTAGGGCAAACAGAACATGCACGTGCATGATTAATGCCCAATTATAGGTGATTGTCAACCAATTTTATTGTCACATCATCTGCATGGATAGTCATGCACTTCTCCCTGTCCGCTCAAAGTACAGCATTAGTAAGTTGTCTTGGACGGAGTCAGAAAAGTTAAACACTATGGACACCTTAAGATTGCGATCGGAGATGTTTAAAAGTCTATGACCGAGCAACAAATTACGTTACATGTAAGGTAAGTGACATATATTTTCTCATGGAGTGATATATTAGATGCTATCATTCCAAATTATGCTCATATTTATTTAACTAGCTGATTGCTTTTTATTTAACTCATTTTACATTTTACTTGTCAATTTGATCCGACAGAGAGATGTCTTCCTTAAAAAATCGTAACATTTTGCAAAGGATACAATTTTCACCTATGTGTTTTAACTTATTTTTAGCTGGTTAAAGAACAGTAGGCATGTGTGTAAATACAGCAAGTATATTATATTATTTGGGATACATGTTTCACAACAAGACACAATTTCCTTGCTCACAAACCAAAAAAATCAGGAAAAGTATGTCGATGTAGTTTTTGTGTTGAAGACGATATGTCGCGAATGTGAGACATAGTATTTTTTTTTTACATTTTGTCTTTGTCTTTGTTTGAGATATTGCCTTTAAGAAATATTAGAGTAATAAGTAAAATCAAAAATTGAACTAAAATAACATGCAAGTGCTAGAATGTGTCCTCTTTCAATAAACAAGAGGCCCAAAGGGCCTGTATCGCTCACCTGGATAATAAAGCAGCAACGGAAAAGTATTCTTGTTACATACAATACTGAAATTATTTCCAAATATTAGCTCTGTTTCTCAGCAACGCCCGTCCCTCATTAGGTCCCTCCCTTTGCTCCCATGAATAAGGGTGGATTTTAAACAATTACCACAACTTTCCCTATTGGGCCCTATCCCTCTGCCCCCTTAAAGCAACCCTACATTTATACAAAATTGAGTCCTTTTTGCCAAAGGATGCTCTACACAAATTTTGGTTAAAATCCCTCAAAATAAACAGAAGGAGAAGGATTTTAAACATGTATTACTATTTCCCTCCTACTGGATCCTTCTCCTTTACTTCCAAGATGACCACAATCTCTGCACACCCACCATTTATACAAAAAGTGACCTTAGCCTGAGGATGGTTTGGACCAAAATTAGTCAAAATCTACGTGGCTGTTTAGGACTAGTAGCGTTTTAAAGGAAAAGTTGACAGACGGACGGACGACAGACGGACGGACGGACGGACGGACGAAGGACGCCGTGCCATGACATAAACTCGCCGATCCTTCGGACCAGGTGAGCTAAGAATGTGGATAATTTCACTTTCAATATATCTTTTAATACACAGGCTATGATTATATCTACAAATGCAATTTTAATCTTTTAGCAGAAAGTCAGACATCAGGGTCACTTAATTTAAATTTATGGAAATGACAACTTTACCGGTTTTAGAACTAAAAACATTTGAACCATAAATATGTAGCATATTGTATAAGCAACGACATTTGGATGACTCACACTATAAAGTATAACACGAGGAAGGTGATATTATGTCAAGTGCTCATTTGAGTTCATTTTTGACTCAAGTTTTGACAAAAAACCGAGTACTGGCATCACAGATTCTAGTAAATAAGTACATATTTGGTATCAAAATGATCAACTACACCTTAGCAGCAGCATTATAACGGGGTAAAATCAGCTTTAGATTAGTGAATGTTCAGGCTCTTGCGTAAGTATAACTTGATGTTCTGAGCAGGAGTACTTCAAGAAGCTTTAATTTGGCCAAATCAGACCCTAGGGAGCTGCGACCATCACTTTCAATACTGTCTCGCAACGTTGTTGTAAAATATAAAACAAATCGCTGCGTGAGCCAAAAATGTACCCCACCAAAATTTTACTATGTCACATTCTAATTATTTTTACTAATATTTTTATTTTTTTATTACTTTTGTTTGTCGTTACAATAGCTGTTTATATGACACGAAATACATATTCATGAATCGTTGTCAAAATCGGAGCGAAGAGACAGATATATATTTGATTCGACTGAAATTAAACTGACCAAACGACGTTACATATTCCATCGGTGCGTGTGTTATCTGTTCGTTCTGCCATGTGAGGCTACTATAAAAAGCAAAATCGTAAGAAAGTGACGTGTGATGGCGATAGGAAAGACACAAAACAGCAAGGAAATACGCGAAATAAAATAAAATATAGACACATAGCAGAACAAACTACGGTGTCGTCTACTGTTTACACGAGTCAGTGATGATACCTGCGGGATGGAAAGACCTACCGGAAGCTCTATTAGGAAGGTTATTTATCCATTTATTGGTCAGTTTAACATGGATTTGACAAAAATTACTGCGAATCGTACGTTGGTTTAAGGGATGACACTTCAAGCTGAAATAGTTAACGGAAATTGGAATCTTTAATGAGGAATATGCAGTTTAAAGGTAAAAGAAAAAGAGTCAGTAGTCACACACGCTTATATGGCGGTACTTAGAACATGGCATTAGAGGAGAGAAACAGTACGATAATGATAACTCTCCGGTCGACCATTACGGCGAAAGAGATGATATGGAGCCAAATTCACGGACTACGGAAAAGAAGGACTAAACCTTAAGTCATTACCTATCGACGGAAGACAGTTTTAATTGGTTGAGAACATGATCAACCATTAGTTTTCTTTAATACTACACTACCACACAGTTGGATGGACACAATGGATATTTGTAATCCTATCAATAAACAACGAGATGATCCCGATATATCAACAAAGCAATATTTCGAATTCTAAATCGATTAAACAAGGGTAAAATGGGAAAACAACGGAAAGATTTATATAGGAAAAACGACAATGAGCATGTTCCAGAATGGTATGCGTCTGCTGCTCTATCGACGACACCCACCTTGCCTCCGATCGAGAACTCTTGTAGTGACAACAAAACTGCAATGCACTTTAATGAGCATACTAACAAAACATCTACTTTCATATCATACGAAAGCATATTTCCCAGCATGTGAGATCCATATGGCGACCATAGAACTTGTTCATAATCTTCATCAACCTATATTTTTGGAAATACTGTGTTATAATTTCCCACCAGAATGACACACACCAAATATCTTCTGCTTATACTAATTACATACTCTGGCTGTTGGTAGGTTTAATTTTCTACAGTGGGAGACACTTGGTAGGTACAACCAGTAACCATAGTTTGTTTTACTCCGGTGTCTGTGTAACTGGCATTGGATCTCTAGAAACGGTCTTAAAATAGTTAGTGGGTCTAATACTTTGGTTGGGATTGAATAAAGATATATTTTGGGCAGGTTGCTGTTCCTCTGCTGTTTAGCAGGTTATTACATATTCATTGAAGATATCATATACAGTCTAAAATATAAAATAAGGTATCCCCATAGTCCCTTGTCAGAACAATGAGACATTTTACGGGAAAAAAACAAACAACAAAAACAAAAAAAACTAAAGAATATGCCCAGTTGAGGAGGTGTCGTGTTCCGATATATTACACTTGAAATGGCGTTTCAGCATCCAGGTTGCTGAAGGACACTATAGTGAGATGACCTTAGACTATGCGCCATCCAAAACAGACAATTAAACAAACCTTGAAAACTGTACATGGTTCTATAATCTGTTTAAAAAAGTGGATCAAAGCAGAGGCTGAAAGTCAAAAGAAAATTGGTGTAAGTCACAGAAAGAGGCTTGTACAGTATTTACACTAAAGTTGGCAGGTGACTTGGTGGAATAAGTTGCTCTATACTGTTTTTACGTAAAAGGGGGCATATCACGTTTAACGACATATACATGTAGCTTGTTTTTAGCTGTAGGTTTTTTGTTGGGTGATGTAGAACGGAGATTGACGATGAGATACAATATTGTACACGTTAGTGAAGATAATGGTAATTTATGAATGACCCACAATGAATGCTGATATGGGACAAATGTACATGTAGATCTGGCATTTATTGGATGTCTGACGATAATGTCACACAATTTACTACACCTACTGCAAATCGTTTCCTGTTATATTCTGTAGTGAAAAATTTATGAATGGGAGGTCAATATCATGAATGACAGCAATATCCGAAACATTGGTTGGCAGCAGTATTCCAGTAAAAAACGATACCTACATAACATGATAATGCTTGTAAACTATTATAACAGCCTCGCCTTAGGGGGCACTTACCAATAGATTACGACATTCCATCATCATTATTTCCGGCAAGTTGTAAAAAGGGGAAATAGCAATATGTACTTTGTAAGTAGCCCAAGGTCGTTACGGCTCTTATGGTCATTGTTACCTACTTAGTTCAGTCGTCAATTTCATAAGTAGAAAAGTGGCTGAATGGATGTCATGAACTGGTCATCTAATGTGTTCTTTAGGATCTCTGTCCCACTACCCTGTGGTCTTTACATACAGTAACATCCCCTTAGCTTCCGTCGGGATATAACTGTAGTGTACAGTGTATACAATTACTGTTATTTTTATCCTAAATATGTCATATTGTTATACATTAGAAAAACATGCAAAATGTTCACAAAATTTAAAATATAACCACATGGCCAACTTGCCTATGCATAGTCACAATGGTAGTCTATATTTTAAACTTCTTTAAAAACTCTCATATGTGTATTCTGTCTACAGAATATTTTTTATGTAATATCAAAACCGATAAAACACTTTTCAACATGCCAAACATGATCAATACCAAATTTCACATAATCTTGAATATTTGATTATCAATATTAATTTTGGTAAATACCGATACAGTTTCTGTTTTTGTACCATACCAAAACACTTTATTATATTACGCATGTTTTAAAGTTATGTGCAGCAGTGGTAACTCAATGGTCATGAATATGTATTCTGCCAAAGTAATCTTTCCTCTGGAGAACTACTTAAGGTTGAGATTGTGTTATAGACAAATTATATAAAAACAATAAATAATCTTAATAGTAAAACTATTATACACTTTAGTATACCCCCTGCAATAAAAGTAAGGGGGGTATACTGGAATCTGCTTGTCCGTCCGTCTGTCTGTCCGTAGAAAAGTTTGTCCGGACAACTCCTTCTAAAGTAATGAACCAATTTCAACGAAAGTTTCCAGATATGATAACTACCACCTGAAGTTGTGCATTTAGGTATCATTTTTTATTTTGACTCTTTTTTTTTTTACAAAGTTATGGCCCTATGTTGAACAATCCTTGTCCGGACATGTCCTCCAAAACTAAGGGGTCAATTTCAACGAAACTTTTTTGTTAAAAATCTTTGTCTTGACAACTATTTCTTAACTACTATGACGATTTCAGCAAAACTGGTCCAATTGAGCGAACAAGATTTGGTACGGAAATATGTTTTGGCATGGGGAGGGAGTACAGGAAGTATATCAGTGACATATATACTTTCAATAAATACTGGTGGCAGACTATGAATTGCTTTGCAAAGCTTTGCCTTAGTTAGCCTTTAACTTACATTTCTGGTTTATATAGGAGCAGGGGTTTAAGTTAGTCTTTGGCTAACAGTTCTAGTTATTTTTTTCTATTTTGTCTATTGCCCATTCATTAAACAAAACATAAAGGAATATTGCATTATTTTATAACGTTAACTCTAAACAAATAAAGCTAGGAAAGATATCCTTGTCTGACTTTCCATACAAAAATGTTATTATTTAAGCACATTTGATTTGTGTGACCTTGTGTAATTTAAATACCCTAGGAGAATTGTATTACCGCACCATTATCACAGGTGTAAGTCAATGAGGTCCCATTTATCATAAAATAAATTCGGAAACTAACTGTTCCTCTAAGCTTCCTATACCAATACCTTTTTAGATTTACTTGTGTTTTAAAATTCCAAGCGAGCGCCGACGCTAATGTTAAATCTCCATAGGCGTTGACCCTACCTTTATAAATTAGCTAGTTTTACGCACCTCCTCTTCTGTTCCAAGAGTAGTTTAGAACATTCTTGATTTCCATCTTTTTGGGTCATAGCTTTACCGATGTGCCGTAGAAGGAAGAAACAGACGCTTGAGACAATGTTATTCCCTTTTCCTCAAATCTTAAAGTTTCAACTTAGATCTTTTGACACAACGCTTTAATTCTAATTTACAAATATATATAGTCAACAAAATTGTTTACAGTTTTGGAAGTGCAGAAATGTTTCAAATATTCATAGCATACCTGTTTTCTTTTTCAAGTTATGATTGCAGTTAATGTTTCTTATAAACTTAACCATGACCAAGTGACCGACATTTTCAGCCAAGGCAAAAAGGTAACTAGGCTAATGTAATTTATATGCCGTATTACAACAAAACCCATGTCAATTCGGAGACAAAAACATACTGACATACAATGCCATATTATGTAGACATGTATTTTGTGTTCAGAATGTTGTTTGATATTTCTACTTTCACGATTCGTCCATTTATATGCTGTTTCGAAGGTTCAATGTCCTGCAAACAGATAACCAATGCTGGAAAATCACGTTTAATATATAAATCAATTTGATTTACGAGAATACACCAAGAAAGACACACTTTCATATATCTCCAAGAAAAGTTGACTTACCGAACAATACGTACATTTTTTATGGTTTTTTTGTTGTTGCGATGAATAGAATGTTTGATAGGGCAGGCGCAATCACTTTATGACTTATTTGCCATTAGGCCATCAGTATGACATTTTGGTCTACTGTAGCTTTAAAAAAGATAAAGGTTGACGAACTAACAATGAACGTCCTCTTAAAAAAAGCTGATCATGACGTCACTACTACTTGATTTCCATACCAAGATGTTATGAACAATGAACATCGATACAATACATACTTCTTTACATTATAAACAGGCTATTCGATGTTGCGACAAGGAAGTTACAGTATTATATAAAACATTGTGTAAAGTTTCAATATATTTTCTTTGTTACCGAAGGGAGATATTGGGCTGTTATATAAAACATTACGTATTTTTCATGTTTTGTTTCAGGGCGAGGTTGATCTCAGATGTTTTATATATTTTTCCGCTTAATTATTCAGACTTCTATGTTCATTTAAAGGTTGACATATTTATAGCGTAAAAACTTCAATATGACAAGATCTGGTTGACATCACCAACACAGTTTGTCCGTAGTTTGACCTGAACTGACCGAGATATCTGTACGAAGGTTCGACATGCATCAGAGGGGACCAACATAGCTTCCATTGTATCTTAATTGTTTTTCCCATTGAAGTAGGGACATACGGACACAATTACAAATCTAGTAGGATCCTCGCAAATGCTCATTATATATACAAGGCAATGCGATATCCTAATTATCGCAACCTGTTATAGCCTATAATTAGCAAAACTTATAACAAAATATAGATGATTCTTTATTTCATCAAATAGAGTGACATGATGAGAAATAATTAACCATTTTTAAACATCCGATTTGTCCTCTTAACATCCGGAAAAATATTTACAAAATATCGTTCATATGAAGAAAACGATCGTTATGAAAAACAACAGCGTCAATATACAGAGTTATACTAAATTCAAAAACGCATCTACAAGAACAATGAACAGGAAATGAGATATATACATAGCCAACATAAAAACTAACGAGACGAAGCCAGGTGGTCTGGAAGGGTGATTTTTATGCACTCTTTTAGAAATGATCAGCTAAATCATAGCGTTTGTAATATTACTAGTTTTTCTAAGCTAGAAAGCTATGGTATTTTACTATAACAATGAAAGTTCAAGAGCAATATTCCGACAATGGACTAAAGACCGAGCGCATTTAAACTTAACCACAAGTTATAGCAGGGCTATAACGGAATCTGTGCCTTTCTTGCAAGGGGGAAATTAATTATACCAAAATTGAGTTGTTGCAACGGTTATTTTCTTTCTATTTCTTCATTTATTTCTACGAAATGTTTTTTTCGTAGATCCTTTTTGCCTATTTTCTTCTGGAACACTCTGACAATCCTAAAGGAAAACAAACTACCATGCGTGCATAACATGCCACACTTTTTTTTCTGTATTTTCTTGTCACCTAACTTTGCATAAGACTTATGATTGATATAAATTTTCTTATCAAAGTTAAAAAAATAATGAAGCAGAAGACGCTTATTATTACGGATACCTGGTATTATTCGTCTTTTTCGTGATTATTCATATCTTTTCCTAGTTTCTTCAATTTAAGTTTACATTTTGGTTAATACTTCGGTATCCTATTGATGTTTCTACTGTGTCACGGGAAACTATCATTGAACAATGCCTGATAAGTATATATGACATGTTTTTGTTCTATGGACGGAACTACTGCCACCAGGTGATTAAGTGCGGTTACGGGTTCTATAGAGCGACGCTAACTCTAGATAGTGCAAGGTGTCACTAAGGCGAAGGAGGGACCAGCTTGTGTCATACACAATGACAAAAACAACAAAAAACGGCCATTCTCGCCGACGATATGCATTATAAAACCGGCCCCTTACATGGTTACGAAAGCATGGGGCTATATAAGGTCAACCTGACACATTCACTGACACTACGACTGTTTGCAACAGACAGGTAAGTTGTTTTTGATCTTTAACAGTGTGATACTTAATAGTACACAATAATACACCTGTTGCGAGATAATTATACGATTTTCTCGTAATTTATCAATATTTTAATGTTAATTTCTTATTTCCAAATTAATACTGTACTTGATTTTCTTAAACCTGAAGTTATTTTTCAACTTTCAGGTTTTTTAACTTTAATCATTTTATCAATTATCAATTAATGCAATTTGAACAGTTACTTATGTGTGCATTGAACAAAATGATCAGATAAATAAATAAAGACAATGAAAATGATGTACTGTATGAGAGTAAAACAAATAAAAATGAATGTTACTCGCAAACTCTCACGTATTCGTATACAAACGATGTATGTAATTAATTCACCTTTAAAGCACCAGTACGAGAATAGCAGATATTTGAACTGCAGTTTGGTTGAAAACCTGTAAGTATTAAGTAGAAAGTTCGTTTTCTTTGTAAAGCAGATCGATGTGGAATACGTGTGAAACAAATGAAACTTTTTTTTTCTGTCGAAATTAACGGTTCCATTATTTTGTGTCAAACAAGTTTTTGTATATCGTATTTTGAATTCTTAAATTTAAATGTATTTGCCAGTTTGCACGTGTCTTACTTTCGTTTGTACTGTAACGTGTTTTTGGACGTGCTAGTGTTCATGAACTTGTGAAGTTTGGCTTTGACAGGGTGTAAAATCTCTTTCCATCTTGTCGCGATAAAAATGACAATGATGCGTCCATAAACACCTTCGGGGAAAAAATATTGTATTGCGTACATGACTATCATTACTGTAATACACACCGTGACAAACGTTTATGTGTTTACGTAGTATAAAAACTCCTATATTAATGGCATTACACGCATTTGATGTATTGTTAATTAGTCCCCAAAACAGCTGTTATTGTCTACTTTTGGTGGTGGTAAAGGTAGCCCAAACTTTATGTTCTGCAAATTATCTAACAAAGGTGATAAAAAAGAACTCGTTTCATGGTTTAATCGTGCATTTTATAATCAGCTGAAGGGTATAGGATGTAGAAAAACTAGACGAAAAATGCATTGCGTGGTGTTACATCTTGTCTAGTATACGAAGGATTGAAATGAAACGTATTATAAAATTGTTGCTACTCCTGCCGTCATTGAGTTGATTTTTCAAAGCGCTGCTACAATGTATTAGTTCGAAATAAAGCTATAACAAACAAGCAAATATTCCTTAAACGATGAACTTAAGACACGAGCAGATTATTGCACCAATAAAATTGGTTAAGTATACAGTATGCCAAAATTGAACACCATGAATTACAAAATCCGTTTTGTCCATCTGGAATCTTTGGCAATCACTTCTGAATGAAGGACTGAATGTCATATTACTGTATAACACAAATTGTTCATAGGCACTTCCCTTCGATGTTTGAAGCCATGTAGATCGTTTCTTGGTGCAAACTTTCGTGGATATCCTATATTAACAAACAGAAGACTCGTATAACATTTAAATTCGTTGTATTTATTTTCGTGGTTCAATATCAACCACGAAAACCACGAATGTTTATACACAACGAACATTTCATGTTATACAGTATACAGAAACAGCAGATATTATCACTCCGTATAGTAAAGTTACAAGCACGCTTCATTGTACAGTTGTAGTACTGCCACTTCCTTAACTTCTTTTAAATGTTGACAGTATTTAACAAATCCATAATGACGTTCCGCTGTAAGGTATGTAAATGTTTCTGGTATCTGAGCTGAAATTTCTAAAATATATTCGCAACTATAAAATGACAGATAAATACACTTAAAACGCTCAAACTATCAGCGCAGGGATATGTATCTCAATTAGTAACGCCGTTATATGTATAGTTATGCGAAAATTAAATAAATAGATAAATAAATAGATAAAATAAATAAATGAATAAATAACGACTGGAATTGCACTATTCGATCCCAATGACAAATCAAAAAGGGTTTCCCCTGAATTGCAGAATTAGCACAGTATAGAATCTAATCAGAGATAGTAAACAGACCAAATATCGTGAATACATATTTATGATCATTATAATTGAGCCGGTAAAATAAAAGTGTAATCTCGTTGACATCATTTCTTAATCATTATAATGAGGTTTGCTATAAAAGAGAGAAATATCATCCATCGAATTTTAAAAAAGGGGGAGGAGGTTGTTTTGTTGAAATACGGTAATAATAAATAATTTGGCTAACAGAAAGAAGAACATACATATTTTGCTGTTAGTACCAAGAATATAGTTTCCTGATATCAATGATTGGTCTATCATGTATGTCCTATTTATCGCATATCCTTATGATATGTCATCGGGTCATAGGTCGTACGTTGACCATTCACCGGACACTGGTGAATGGACAGTAGTTTATGACATACAACGTTAATTCCATTAGCGCTTGTTTAGCCCACCGTGTCGGTCATTACTTATAACATCACGCAAATGCAATGATCAAACCACTTCCTGTTTTGCCTGGGTTATCTTCCCTGCTATCGTTCCATATATCAACGATAGCGGAGACACTTGGTTACAAACAAATTTTCAATTGATATTATTGTTCAACAAAAGCCTAGTAATACAATTCCTCAATATTGTAATTAACTATGAAATTTGATGACAGGGATGTACATTATGAGTTCGATAGTAATCACTTCGGATTGTTCATTAATCTTGCCACATGTAACATGTAATCTCAAACATCTCCAAACAGAACATGCCTGATAAGTGGCATATACTCATTCCATTTACGATAAAGAGTGATTCTTTATAACTAAATTATTACATTACAAAATGTGTTGGTGATCTCATTAGGATAGCCAAACTGAAAATTTAGATTATCAACAAGGTTTGGACAAATCAATCATTTTATTACTAGATTGGTTCTTTAATTCACTGTATATCATCAAGGAGAAGACTATAACAGCAATTTGATCTGTCTGGTAGTATCAAGTTAAGGAATTCAGTGTTTGGTAAACTGTGACTCATTCCGAGATTAGTAGAGTTATTAAGTACTGTAGGTACCATGCGCATCTAATAAAACAACTAGAATCTGACCGGAACTGCGTTGACGGTTCCCAATTAGTGATAATATACACAGATTGTCTACCCATAGACCCGTTACAATAGTCTCCGACCATTTCAAGGTAAGTTGACCAAACATCATCGTCCGAAGAGAAGTATACGAGGAGATAAACTGTCGGCTCATATTACAGCAGGAAACAGGTTCATAGTGTATGGCATGTCCATTCAGTACAGCATATCCACATGTACATACTAATAACTGTTTGTGGTCAAGGTAGCAGGACATTTCCTTATCGTCTTGTTTACATGCACCATGTATTGTTCTACGACCGGAAACATTTATTGCTTTTGTGAATGAGTCGATTTAGTCGTTCTTCCTTAAGCAAGACGTTGTAGACCTAATTGGATCACTCTTTGATAACACATATAGGTACACAGGGAACTGTTTGTTAATTAACAGATCATTTTAGGATTTAGGGGAAAAATTATGACTTTGGGATACGGTTGTATATGGATGTAGTATTCGACCCCAGCTTTCTTCTCACTACTATTTTTTTGTAAAGACTACAAAAGAGCAGCCTACATTTAGGGCCCTTTTCTTTATTTTCTATGAACAACTTTTTACACTTTTCAAACGCATCTACAAAAAATCCCAATTTTTCCATTTTATTTCAGAATTACATTTTTATAATGAAGCGATATCATAATCATAAGTTATTCTAATCGTCCCCGATAAAAATGAGGATTATAGGATTATAATTAAATAACTATTTTCGTGTAAGAAAACTTTTTTTTTTTTTACCATATTCTTCAGACACAAGAGGTATGCTTTGTTTTTTCAATAGAACTAATGATCGGGTATTTAATAGTACTGGTGATTGAGTATGCCTGTTAATATATTTTCCTACATTTCAGACGCAAGACGTACAGTGTATGCCTTAATGAAATAGTACTAGTGATACTGAATACGTTAATATAGTATTTCTCCTCATTTCAGACACAAGATGGAGGCCTTGTCAATATCATTGGTGATTGTTACGACATTAGTGACCATATGTGGTAGTCTACAGGATATATCTAGATATAGAGGGTATATACAGACCTACCACAACATTCTCCGTGCTAACGAACGAGCCGCGGACATGAAATATATGGTAAGCTACTGATTAAAGCAGATGCTTTTAATTTGATTCGCCTTTGATTTGATCTAAACCAACTGTATATAAATAAAATGGAAAACAAAAATGTCGAAGATCATTGGGGGAATAATAATAATGAATAAACTGTTACTAGTTAGCTAAATATATCATCTGCTGTATCATAATGGTTTTTATACGATGTATTCAATAAACAAGGAACAAATAGCCATTTGCCCAATAGTATATTAAAGTAGTGCTTCTTGCGATCTATGACGTGTATAGTTTGTGAGTACGTGAACACATTCTAATATATACATGCTTAAAATAGAACAAATTTCCTTAAAAAAGATAAAGGAGAATGTTTAACCACATGTTAAATAACTGGATCCAATTCAAATTTTAACATGTGGTGTGTTTGATGGAATACATACAAACTGATTATTTACACACAAGTTGGAACTATGCTAATTTAAGGTATGTATGGCATTAGTAGCGCAAAATTAGACCACCTATATGGCACGCCAACTTAACTTTTAATACCCAAAAGAGATATCTCATATAGTTTAGGAGATATCTCATAAACTAATTGAGATATCTCTATTAATATATGAGATATCTCATAAACAATTGAGATATCTCATATAATCCGAAATTAATTGAGATATCTCTATTATAATTAAAGATA
>JAUMHH010203754.1:0-13190 GCA_032359455.1 Chlamys rubida
GTGGGGCGTTCTGCTGGGTGTCTTCGGCAGTATGTTTCAGTGAGGTAGCACTATAAAGTCGGCATCAGTTCCGCGCTGTTACAAGGAGACAAACGCGAACATATCGCAGTCTCCCAAAACACACACGTATACACTACACGCATTCATCTTGCACACAGGGGAGGCCGTCCTTGGGGGACCATAGCTGTTGATAGGATATTAAACAATACTAAACCAAACTAAACCAATCCAGTTACGAAGTCACAATCACAACATTTGAGATACCTGGATTTCGACAGTTAAAGTTTGTTATTGCTTATTCTCATAGTGTACTTGAGGGATCGTTCGCAAATTTGATATGTATGTTCCCCGTGGTCTTTAGTTGTGCATGTTTTGGATTTAGATTAAGCTACGTGAAGTACCATTTACTATAAATATGACTCGGATCAAAACAGATAAGAGAACAGAAGAGAAAATATCAAACTGAAATAAAACTAATGAAAATGGTGCAATGATGGCTTTGGGATTTTCTCCTGTTTTATTTACTAATATTAGATTCCCTTTTGCATCGCTTCATATCTTTTTTACGTGTTTGATTATTCTGTAAGTGTACTAATTTTAGCGTACTGAACTTTGTAACTAAACGAAGCTGGTTGGGCTTATTAGGGCACTCTTGAATCACGTAAATGACAGAATCTAAACTTAATTATTAAAAACAAATATGTTCTTTTTTCAAAATATACTATGAAAGTATTACACTGGTTGTACAGCGGGTGTCGGGGAACAAACCCTATTGATCAGAGAGTTTGGTATATCGGGCGACTTCATTGGAACAGATATGGACACAAATCATTAACGTGAAATCCGGCATTTTATGGTATTTATATCATGTCCTTTTATTGTCTAATTGTAGCGATGGATCTGAATTAGCGGACGAGTCATAGGCGAAAGCTGATGAAATTAGATTATCGCCAAATATAAGTGCGCTTACAGTATATGATTGTTCTTCAGTTTGTCTTTGTTATTCAAACAGTTACTGAATGTTCATTTTGTCTTGTTTTCCAGGTAGTCCGGATGCTGATCGTAATTGTCGGGGTTTTCGCCACACTATGGCTGCCATACCGAGCTATGGTAGTATACAACTCATTTTCAAGACATAAATATCTTGATACTTGGTTTCTTCTCTTCTGCCGAGTCATGATCTACATCAACAGTGCCATCAACCCGATACTCTATAACGCCATGTCTGTCAAGTTTCGACGGGCCTTCCAGAAAGTGCTTTGTTGTGGTAAGAGATCATGTGATTTAAACAGCGCCCTCTGTTGGCTATAAACGTGTTACATCATGTGTATTCATATCATTGATTGCTAATTATTCATGTCAGTCTGTCTTTTTTTTCATTGTGAATGTGTTGTTTCCCTTGTCTGTAAAATATTGTAGTTCATGATATCATTAAGCATTATGTTATTAATTTCTTGTCTATATCTTGACGTGAATCGGAGAAAGATACAATGTAGGTAATAAGTTACTGTTTTAAAGACGATTTATAACTTTTGTTGTCTTGTTCATCTGAATCCGTGTGTTTTCTTTTGTATCTAACTCATTAATCTTCATTACACTCTAAGATTTTGAACTGGTTCTGATTTTTTTGTCTCTTCACAGTTGTTAATTAAAGCTTTCAAAAAAAGCGACATCATGTTTACTATAACAATATTTAATTTTTTGCTGAATTCATTGTTAACTTTAATATATACATTTTGAATGTGCTTTAAAACTGGAAACTATTTCAAAGAAACTAAGAGTGATGTACTTTAATTGGAGTTATATAATGTTTTGTATCGAATTTGTTATCATGTTCCCTTTGTTTTTATAGGCATACATACTATGAAACATCAAAATGAGATATACAGTGACGGGGTATGCTATGAACGGACAACTCTTGCAGTGAACAGGACTCATCACCAAGAAAACTCATACCTAATGCTGCCTCACAAGGCCCTTTCGAAATCCTCGGAGTCCGTCAATAACACCCGAGGTTCAGCAGAGAAAATATCGCTATAGCAGGCTACTAATTTATCAACTGATGTACCAGGTGTCAACTCTCAGGATATATATGTATTTAAGTTTTTAGCAAGACATGACATTCTCAGCATAGCTATAAATACTTGTATATTGTTAGCATTCAGCAACTAGCTGCAGTAAACACAAACATTTCTACCTTCTGGACCACTTCATAAACAGATCAAGTATAACGTGATATTTATGAGGATGGATGATACCATCAGGTTGTACTAGCACTTTAACACTACAAACATGGATGTAAATACCAACTTGCAATTGTAATACACAAGTGAAAAGTATCAGTATGAATATCAACATCTGATTGAAGTACAAATGTACGTGGTCAGAAAAGAAACTGATATACGGACGTCATAATCATTCACATCCGTTCGTAAGGTCACCTGGCATTGGCAGAATAAAATATGAACATCCGGTTGTAATCACACTTGTGCACAGTCAACATCAGTATCTACATCTGCTTGAAGTTCCATATGTACATTGTATGCATGAATATCCGCTTGTAACGAATACGTGAACATTGTCATCATAAATATCAACATCCGATTGTACTAAAGCTTGAACATTGTCAGCATTAATATATATCAACATCCGGTTTTGCTACTACAGGAACATTGTCAACATAAATGTCGACATCTAAATGTTTTAACATATGTATGCTGTCAACATAAAAAAAATCAGTATCCGGTCATTATGACCAATGTACACTGTCAGAAATATCGACATTCAACTGTGGTAATTTGTATGAGCCTAGTATAAATCTGAATATCTGATTACATTCATGTTATACAACTCAAGGTTAACATACGGTTGTGTGAATATTCAAGAAAATTCCAACTATACGGTTACAATGTCTAATCATATGCCTGAACAAGCAAGCTTTCACTTCATAACTTGTGCAGCACGTTCAATCTTGACTGCTATTAGAGGCTATCGGCGCCATGCAAACGACACATAACGACTGACTACATCAATATCAGGCAAGTGTATCACACCATATATACGGGATACGTAACTCAAACATTCAGTTTCAGTTGCCTGTCCATTATTTTGGAACATGTATGTATAGATAATGATCTTTAAAACAAAACAAAACCACTTCCTGATATTTTTAAAACATATGTTATAATGAATTATATCTTGCACTTTCTTGTTCGTTTGTTTTATTTCCCTTACGAATTCTATTGGCATGATTATTAAACGAGCATGCACTTAACACTGTTATTGGTATATTTTCGCAACAGTTTATTTTTTTTCCTTTTTCGCTCTCCTGAATGAAGTAAAATAAGTATGTGTGAAGGGCGAATTTAACACAGGGCTAATATAGATGGATGTTTTCGGTGAAGGGCGAATATTTGAAAGATGAATCGTCTCCGGTTAACAGTATGTATTTATCAAGAAATAGTTACAAAGACAGTCCGGACGTAGAATTTGAATATTTATACTACTGAGTGTACAAATTAACTATATTGCAAAGTTATTCTGTAAAACATAATTTGTATCAGTTAAACACTCTGTTGACCTATCTCCAAAGGCAATCCACTATATTCTCTTTATTGTAACCAGTAAAAGTATCGTACTGTTTACATATATATACCGGGAAATTTCACTGCAACCTAAAGGGCGAAATTAAAATTGGAAGAAGATGACATTTTACTGATAAAAAGCGAATATTTTATTGGCCGAAGAAATGTTCCCTGTTAGCAGTATTCATTCACAGACAACGAGACAGTAAAGATAATAAGGACTGTTTCAGTTCCATCATTCCTTGAACTATCCATACGATTACAGGTTTCTTAACAACATTGGCCTCGTACAGGTACATCGACCATAGTATGTTAACTAATATGTTGACAAAAGAAGTCTTATTGGAGACTGCTGTCTATTTCGACGTTATATTACAGTCATTTATAAACACTAGGATTATAAAACCGATGAGATAATTTATTTTTCAAAAGGATGCGTGACAATCATTTTTGCAAATTAAACCTTCCCAGGCATTATGTCCTTAATGTTCTTTTAAAATAATTGCATATTAACATGGTCCGTTAACGTTTCCTAAAAGACGTTTCATTCATTAAAGAGCTCATTTAACTAGCGCTAATAACTTTTTGTTAATTTTCAAGAAAGGCGATGGATTATACTAAATTACTTTTCCAATGATTTAAACTGAATTAAATACAGTAAGGAAACATATTATACCCTCCACCAGGGGAAATATTGTATCCGAAGGCGTTAATAACGGGCTTGCATTATGCTAATGGACGCATTAGATACAGGTGATTTGAATCAGATTGTTTTTCCAGGATTTGATCATCTCTATCTGTAAGTCCATAGTTCTATTAGTATAAACAAGGTATGATCAAATCTGATCAACATTTTTCTAGTCCGAAGAACCATTTATAAAAATATTTTTGTACAAAAATTAAACTACAGAACACTTTTTTTCAAGATTTAAGAATAGGTAACAATTATGAAATGAAATGTTATGAAATATGTAAAAGTTTACCAGTGCTGTGTATGGGATTTGTGTGAAATGTAAGGACTTGATTCAATTTATTGTATGTTACACTAAATAGTGATATAAATGAGTGGATATTGTATGGTTTCACATTGATTACCACATACCTTTCACAAGTATGGCAGAGGAACTGGTATTTCAGTGAGATTGCACTATAAAGTTGGCATCAGATCCGTGCTATCACAAGGAGGCAAATACACCAATATACCCTGTATTCGGCACGCGAACACACATGCATGCATGCACATCAAACATGGAGGCACGTCCTAAAATTACTTTAGCTGTTGATAAGACGTGAAACCCTATAAACCAAACCAAGCAGAAGCACTCTTGAAAGTATCGGTATATTTTGCCATTTTTAACAGCAATACGACGCAAATACTGTAGCATAAGAACGTTGCGAAATAAGAAGTGTATTTTTTGCCGTCAGGTTCTAAAGGCGTCACTCTTGCAAACAAAGCAAAGCGCCGTTTTGAATAGTAACTAAATGCAATTTTGCTGTTTGTTCCTATTATCTATTAAGATTTCCAAACAAACATTATATAAAATGTGTATTTATGTAATATCATAAAATGTATTGCAAAGGTATACCAAAATAACCTCTTATTCTGCCTTCATCTGATTTTGAAATTGAACATCTACGGAGTGAATAAAAGTGCCGTTCTGATTGGACAATTCACAAAGCGCGAAGATAAAACAATTCGTATATACTTTCATGGCATTAAAGATATAAGTTGCTATAAAAAGAAAATTCCTGTTATTTCACTGGTAAAAATGTAATAAATAGATACACTTTTTGGAAGACATTTTACTGTCGATTTCACCGGATAAAAGTTGGATAATTCAAATGGCCCTGAGAGCAACCAACCACATGCTTATTTATATCCTTGTGTTCAATTCACACCATTTCTTAATGTGGTAGCTGGCTTCTGATACGAATTAAGGAGCTGAATTAGATACGATAGACTTATTTGAGATAACATATTAACTTTGGAAACATTTTGTCTAACATTATATTCACTTAGTAACATTTACTATCCGATGAAAACAATATATTTTTTAATTGTGACGACCATAAAAAGATGATGTCAGTCACATAAGAAAAATAAAACATTGAATAAGAATATTTTTGAAATAATGATACATGAATTTTTTGTCGCGATAACGATTCCAAGATATAGAACATGAGTATTTTACAATAAGAAAAAAGTAACATTAAATAATAGTATCGAACATACAATAATGTATATAACAATTTTTACAATTAAGTAAAAAAAAGGATAAATGAAGCAAAATTAAAATTCCTGCGAACATTAATCGCTTTCCAATAAATAACGTACTATTACAATTAAAGATCTATATAAAAAAATATTACAAACTTTACGTTATTAAATGAGGGTAAATAGCGACACCAAACATGCATCAAGGCTATATCATTAAGCAGACTCTGACTTGCCATTCTAGACAGGATAAGTAATGCATTTGTATAAGGGAAATGTAACGTTAAATATACCCTAGACTCTGATGTCGGTGAGAGTTTTTGTTCATATACTCACATATTTAGAAATCAAATTAAATGGGATATAATGTGATTTGAACGTCATTCTAAGGAGATTTTCCCTACTGATATTTGAAACAATACTTTGAGACGGAATGAAATAAAGTTTTCGGATGATATAATTGACAAGTGACCAATTTGTTCTATATGCCATAGTTATTGACGCCACGATCGTGTGACAGGTTCTTTACTAGATATGTACCTTAAATCTTCTTTTCAAAGGAATCGCATTTACGTCAAGATTGTACTGGCATAGGGATTACAAAAGCACAACGTGATTAAAATAAACACAGCTTTGATATGGCTCTAAAATCGGATGCCCAGACGTATGCTTGTCACACTAATGCTGCGTGATCAGATTGGTATTAAAAAAATGCCTCTCACACACGACCGTACTACTTAGCCGCAAATATACGTCTGACAGATATTCATTGTATGTCTGTGGCCACTTCCCGTTTCTATCGAAAACTGTCCTTTGTCCAGAAGCGATAGCCAGCTGATTACCAGAAACATAGTATTCTTTATCCCAATGTCACGTCTTACTGATCTAACAAAAGAAGGAAAATGAGACTTAAGATGACCTTGAGATGTCTATTCGTTAAATGTGGTGCCATAGAAATATTTTTCTTAAGTTTGGTTTGATTACTTACATTTACAGTCCTATAAACAGTCAGGGTATTTTAGGGACGTGTCTCTATGTGTGTGCTGAAGGCGGTATGTTTGTGTATTTGCTACCTTGCGATCGCGCAGATCTAATACGGATTTTAGAGTGCTACTCACTGAAATACCCCCCGATGGCACCAAACACGGTTGTTCCACTCAGTTACAATATAAACGAATAACCCAGTTCATACCGGCTCCCATTTAAAGCTGAACATCACACAAATAACAACAGCCAATTTTAAGGAGTTTTATTTGTCTTGATCAGAGGACGGTACCCATGGCCTCTCCTTGGAGCACGCTTAATAATTGAAGTCTAAAGCGAGTCAGTACCAAGTTCAATGTTCGGAAACGTGCAGATAATCAAAAGAAAAGGTATATAAAATATTGCAATCGATGAAGGAGATTTATTGTTGTCGCTTTTGTGTCACGAAGTAGAGGGCTTCAAAAGAAAATCCCCGCTTTTGCAAGGGGTTCCCACACAAGGCGCGTCTTACGAATCACAGTTATATATTTATTTCTAAATTCCCGACTTGCATAGGTGAATAGTCAAAGACAATCATTAACATTTAACATGGTCTTATACAATGTAAAAGCCACTGTGAATATTTACATGAGTGATTTGCTACAATCCGGGATGTCAGGAGGCTTTGTATTAAAGGGGACTTTTTTACGTTTATCGGAGCTCGTCGCAAAATAATACATACATGTAGATCTCAAAGTGCTTCTTCGCTTTTGTTGCTAGTTAGAACGTTTCCAGATGATGCTTTCAGTTAGATCGATCAACCAACGAGAATGTACAATCGTCTTAATTCGTAACAGACTGTGATAAATAAGAGATATTGTTCAAATCACACACAATGCTTCGATGCAAAATCGAGAATTCCACGGAAATGGATGTGTCGCCTGCCTCAACTTATGTGGAATGATGGCTGATTGCAATTAAACCATGTTGATGGAATGAAATGCATTACATATCCAGTTATATTATTGATCAAACCGTAGCAGAGTCATTAAATATTGAGTTTTGTCGGATATAAATGAAGAGCGAGGAACGTTGGAAGTACGTATATACTAATCGAACTTTATCACAATCTGGTAATTTCTTCCACGTGTATAATCATATCTGATCATTATCTACGATGGCCACTGGCAAACATATTGGATCCTGTTTCAAATTAAAAAGGATCGAAACCAAACCGGAGTTAGTAATTGACTCTATTAGTACATATATGTGTAGAAGGTTCCATAAAAATCTAAGCCTTCCTTCAACATTTACGTACCAGACGAAACCTTTAAGACGTATTGCAAATTCAGATTTACTTCGAAATAAAAATGTCCCGGTTTTTTTCTTCTAAGATACGTGTAGAAAGCTTCATAAAATCAAACAAATATTTCTAGAATAATCACACAGAAACCATGTGACTGTAAAACAAACCAAGATGGACGCTGACGGTCATGATAATTTTAGGACTTTGAAGGTACTGTATATATAGCACGAAGAACATTTTAGCGGCTGCCGAAGTGACCCCTATACGTCATCTTTGCGTCGCAGGATAATATATGTGATCTATCTAGATTGTTCTACACCCACATGTGTCTCCTGTTGGCATCCTCGTGATTCTTCCTGTCTTTGCATAGACATTATATGCTATTCCTACAAGGACTATTTAAACGTACAAAACTTCAGGCGTTTAAAGGGTGACTGCTCCTCCCTACGAGATACACTAACTATATTACTGTACTTCTGGGAAACATATTGATTAATCTTATATTCAACAGTTTGTTTCGGCATTGTGCACATATGTGTCATTTACGACGTATCCGGTGATCCACATAGCTTGCATACACATCTTGTGCGTTCATGCTTGATCCGCTTGAGAAAACTGAACTCAATCGTCTCTGAAGTGAAACATGTTAAAAACTGTTCCAAGTGTGCAATTCCTATTTGTATTTTTGTCTTCGTGTTGTCATTGAAATCCTTACATTCACATTTGGTTAAACCTTTCAAAATGTCTTTAATGCAAATATTTTTAGCTGTCGTGTTATTAAGCAAAATACGCATCTGTTGAACAGGGGCTTGTTTTATTTGCACCATAATTGGAAATGGTATTATAGAAGGTGCGTTTAGTTAAGCAGATTACTATTCAGCAGGGAGAGGGGAGTTAGTACGCTGGCTTGTATTTGTCAAGTTAGACAATTTCAATTCTACAAATAACCCTTACCTTAACCTTAACTCTAATCTTAAAACCTTAATCCTTATCTTAAAATCTAAAAAAAACAAAAAACAATTACCATTACCCTATCTTAAACTACAACCCTAACTCCTCATTCAGTATGACGGAATTACCTTTTCCTTTTAATAGACTTGACTCTAAAATGCAACTTTTACAACGTATATCAATTAATATTTTAAATTTACATATTATATGATACTAGGTAAACAAGTGGAAAGTATTGTGAAAAGTTTAATGCACATATTTTCGTAGGATAATGATGTTTATTCAGCCTTGTTAGTATTTCCCCACAATTTCCACAACTCATGAACACAAATGGGAAAAGAGTTGTTTAACTGCGGAATTCACGCTCTGTGATCGATGAAAAAACCCTCCGTTCATCGTAATACGTGAACAACCTACGTCTTAAAAGCACATTATGACAGTTTAGGGAATTTGTAAAGCAGCTTTGGATAAAGGTCGCGTGACGTCCACTGGACAGGTTCATGCCTAGGTTGTCACGTATGTATTTACATCAATAAATAGTCACGAAGGGTAACAGTTTTTGCGACGGCCAGTGAAGTACATTGGGAATACGCACCACCGCGTTGATGTTTTAATAAGACCAACAAGCAAACCGCCTGCGCCATAGTTAGCAAGTTGCAAATACGTACTGTACAACTACAAATTCATGTTGAATTACCTTGTTCATGGGTAAATATTAACTAGATGGCCAACAACGTAGCAGTGACGTTAAATTAAGCTAAATTGGCGAACAACAAAATTCATTTAAAGGCGCTAAGCTTAATTGGGGGGAGGGGCTCAGCTGTATTGTGTTGCTTCTTTCTGTGTTAACTCTGTAGTATTTCTATGTTGGTCAATGTTTTTAGAACAACTACATTATTGTCGTGTTCCGGTATACAGTGTATTGTTACAACTTCATTCGAAATATTTCAGGAGTATTATGATATTTCTCTATGATTTGATGTTCCTTCTTCACCCTCTCGACTTCATAGTTAATCTAGTTGGTAGGGGTCGACACTAGTCTCGTTTTACGATACATTCACGTATATCGTAAAAGGCGACTAATTCCCCGGGCAGAATCGAGTGTTTTCTTCTCTGTTTTCTATGAAACGCCATTGAAGGGAAAACAATTGATCTGTTGACCCGATTGCAATACTTTTTCGTTTCCTATCTTTCCTATCTTCATTTTTTTCAACCAACTGTTTCTTCCTGGCGGTATTCCCCTGTGTATATATGACCCTGGCTGTTGCGAAGACGTTAAATCACAAAGTCCCCTATTTATCCCTTATTTATTCATTTGTTTTAGTGCTAATTGTTATATCCATGGTAGTTTTGTATCATTTGGTGCCCCTCCTACAATAAAACTTTCCAATACCTTTCCTGGCAATACCACGCTTCTGGCTTTTATGTTGAGCGTTCGACAAGGTGAGGAATGCAATGGGTTGTCTCCCCAGGCCTGGGCATACCAAAGTCCTTAAAAATGGTAGTTGTTATTCCCTGCTTAACGTTCAACAATTGGGGATTATGGCAACAACTGGTTAACCCGTTGTCAGTATAATGTGGCCGGGCGGAATGATGTGCTTGGTGCTTTCGACATGGTATTTCAGTGAGATAGTACTATAAAGTCGGCATCAGAACCGCGCTATCACAAGGAGGTAAGTACATCAACAACACACCCTGTCTTCTGCACACATACATTGTACACGCATGCACAACACACATATAGACACTTCTTTGAATGTCCTTAGCTGTGAATAGAACGTTTAACAAAATGAAACCAGAACCAAACCTTACCTTTCCATGCCCAGACACTATTTTCTATTTCTTAGTACTCAAGTGGCTATAATGTATTTTGGTATTGCTTCACTCATTGGTAAACCTGCTGTATAACGGTACTGTTCGCCTTTAGTTTGGTTTGGATATATTTTAATTAACGTCCATTTATAGTTAAGGTAATGTAAAGACGTGCCTCCATATTTGTTGTGTATGTGTGAGTGTGTGTATGTGTGCAGGAGGCAGAATATGTTGATATATTTGTTTACTGCTCGCCTTTGTAACCCCTACATTACAACGATAATGTTCCACTATTTATTAGGCCTACATCGTTAAGGAATTTTTAAGTGTAAATAAATTAAATGTCGTGAACAATTACTAATGAATGCCTTCCAGCTAAATATCTGTGCTTTTAGTTCATATAGTTGATTAACATGTTTAAACAGCTTGCCTTGTTTCATATTAAAACGATTTTTATCGCTTTTTCCCCTGTTGAATGATGAAATCCTTAGACAGAAGTAAATTATAATCGGTACCAATTAGCTGGAAAATGTTATTACCAGAAGGAAAAGTTCATTCGGAGACCAGCAACGTTGCTACCAACTTAATGTTTTTGTTATTTTTGTTTTGAGTCAACTGCTTTTGTCGTATGCTTTCTCATTTTGTGAACATCATGATCAGAATGAACATTTTAACCTTACGTGAGAGGGTTCATGGGTCATATTTCAGTAACTACACGTCTGGCTCTTGGTGTAGATTATATTGGTTCAGGTTAAAAGATGTGTTGATTAAGTTATGACTTTTACCTTGTATGGAAAAGGGCGCTTGATTCGATGTGTATTCCCTTCATTGTTTATAGTGAAATAATTGGTTACATATTTAGACCAATTTATGTCCTGGATTTTTTATTCATCTCTTGGGTAGACTGGGGTTGTTGGCGCTTCTGCAAATCTGTTTTTTCGTCATAGGAGCAGCTGTGACTTTTCGACCTTTTAAAAACGCACTTGCCTAATTCACTTCCTGATCTCTTCGTTCTTAATAATACGTCATACTGTTGGATAATTCTTAAATGTTTGGCCACAAGTCGATGTTTTTTCTCAAATTACTCCGGTTTCCTCCACAACCAAAATTTGACAAGTCCTTAATACAGTGTAGTTATTAAAAGGACGTAAACCACAATCAAACCAGATATTATAAGTTTAAATAAACCTATCTTGTCTTAGATTTCTTGAAATCAAACATCACACAGATTTGATTCATTGTGAAGATACACACACATATGTTTTTTTAAAACTGTTTCGGGGTCAATTGAAAATGGTCAGGAAACAGTAAAATCAGAATGTACGTTTAAATTGGTATTAAATGAGAGGTGTGTATGGGAATCATTTAGGTATAAACAGATACATTGGTACAATGTATATACTACAGTGTTTGTTCGCCAAAGCAAAACATCATATAATGAATTTAATATCTGTGTTTGTTAAATAGTATCTTTAATGAAAGGAATCTTTAACATCTATGTTTTAACAATTCATCTTAAACTGTCCTACATATTTCATCCCTTACTTGTGACGTTAATGTTACACAGTTGTTTTGCCCTTCAAGAGTCTTCTCAAAACACTTAACTAATGTCTTAATTGAAGAGTACTGTGAAATCACTTATTGTCGCGGGTGGTTTTAATTTCGTTGATTTCATGGGTTCATTTCATACGAACATATCGCAGCCTCCCACAAACACACACGCATGCACTACACGCATGCATCTGGCACACAGGGGAGGCCGTCCTTAAATGACCATAGCTATTGATAGGACGTTAAACAATACTAAACTAAACCAAACTCTACGAATTCATAGGTCCTCGAAGCAATTACAGGTTTGACATAAAGCAAATTCCGTATGAGTGTGTACTCGTGACCCCTGAATTCATGAAGCCATGAAACAGTGAAACCTCGAGGGTTGAACTGAACGAAAATGTATAATTGTACAGTATTCTTTCAGCCAATTAACAACTTTACCATCATACAGAGAGAGACTATAGAGAGACTAGGGAGAGTGTACGATTGTCATAGTGACCTTTCTATTGTTAATTTTCACTATTTATATGGTTAAACACTTGTTTAATATATCTTATATACCGGAAGTTAAGATTTAATTATTGCCAGTTCCCTGTATCCGCCGAACGATATCTGAACGAATAGTGTGCCTATGTTATGGCGTCACCTACGTTTAACAGCATTGAATTAAGAGACTTACCCATGGACATTCGTTTGATTTCTTTTTAAACTCAATGTGAATAGATTATTTAATTTGTTTGTTTGTTTGATTTTGTTTAACGTCCTATTAACAGCTAAGGTCATTTAAGGACGGCCTCCCCTGTGT
>JAUMHH010203765.1:0-13189 GCA_032359455.1 Chlamys rubida
TAAGGTAACCCACCCCACATTAGTTGTTAAACATTAAGGTAACCCATCCCACATTAGTTGTTAAACATTAAGGTAACCCACCCCACATTAGTTGTTAAACATTAAGGTAACCCACCCCACATTAGTTGTTAAACATTAAGGTAACCCATCCCGTATTAGTTGTTAAACATTAAGGTAACCCACCCCACATTAGTTGTTAAACATTAAGGTAACCCATCCCACATTAGTTGTTAAACATTAAGGTAACACACCCCACATTAATAAAGAAATATGCTAATATAGATGTGTTGTTTCTGTTTTAGGCTGTGGGTAAAATCTTCTCAGGTCTGTGTCAGTGTGGAGCTTGGGGTTGTTTTGACGAGTTCAACAGAATTGATGTGTCAGTACTGTCCGTCATTTCTACCCAGCTGAAGACAATCCAGAACGGACTCATCCTGAAACTCAAAAAGTTCCACGTAAGTCTGCTCTTTGATCCCTACTCCAAAAAATGAGTATTTATTAATTCTTTTGTTCAGTTTTTAATTGTCTTAAATTGAATTCTGTTTAATCTTTACCTGATGAATTCCTTATTTATTGGTTATTTAAAATATAAAATTAAACATTTGCTGAAAGAATAATTTTCAAAATCATATGATTTGAATATTGTTAACATTAAATATTTGATTTTGAAACCGTAATTTCAAATTTGCAAAATGAGTCATATTGAAAAGTTTCCTTAGGAATCAACAAAAATGAATTTTGTTGCTCAATCATGTAAAACCATTGCACTTAATCAAAGTTAGAGCAGTTGAACAATCGCTTGAAAGTCTGAGTGACCTCTGACCTACTTTTGTAGTTTGAAGGTCAAGAAATCAACCTTGACCTTCGGGTGGGAATCTTCATCACCATGAACCCAGGATATGCTGGCCGTACCGAGCTGCCCGAGTCGGTGAAGGCTTTGTTCCGTCCCGTGGTCGTAATCGTGCCTGATCTTCAGCAGATCTGCGAGATCATGTTGTTTTCTGAGGGATTCTTACTGGCCAAGGTCCTCGCCAAAAAGATGACAGTGCTGTACAAACTGGCTAAGGAACAGTTGTCAAAGCAGTACCACTACGATTTTGGTCTGCGTGCCCTCAAATCTGTCCTTGTCATGGCTGGTGAGCTGAAGAGAAGCTCAGCAGAACTCCCAGAGGTAAGTAATACAGTATGGGTGGGACAACATGTCTAGAGTATTGACAGTGTTTGATTCATATCTCAGTATTTGAAAGTGGAGGAGAGGACCAAATAGTGTTAAATGTTTTAAACAGGTTAAAAAAGATTGTCTACATGATGTCCATCATGGTAAAATGAATAACTACTCATGTAAAACAAAATGTTACAAATGTTTTGAGATTTCAAGCCCCACAAATCTTTGATTAAGGGACTTGGTAGATTTTAGCGGGCCAGTTATATTCACCAATTGGTATTTCACTATACAGTCAAACTTCCATAAATCGAACTTCAAAGATTCAAATTTCTCGATGTGTCGAACTTATAACAAAGTCCATATATTTTTCCTAAATAACACTACTTACATTTTATTAATTAATCAAACTTTTATTAGTTAAATTTGCCGCTGTTTCAAAGTATAATCATAAGGTCGGTTGGTTATGAAAACATTGAAAATTACAACTTATAAAAAAGTACCTATACATTAACACGGAAATTATCAATTATCAAAGAAATGTTCAATTCGATAAAATCACCACGCAAACTACAGCATCTAAATATTCAATATTATAGATTTTAATTTCAATTTCTTAGCCTGTGTTGTCAATGATGTTCGATGTTCAACGTTCTTGAGTCGAAGTCCCTAGGTATCTGTCTGTACAAGCAAGTAAAGTCTTTCTGTATCTCCAGGATGTGGTGCTTATGAGAGCTCTGAGAGACATGAACCTGCCAAAGTTCGTGTTTGAGGATGTGCCACTGTTCCTGGGACTGATTGGAGATCTGTTCCCCGGTCTTGACTGCCCCCGTGTTCGTTATCCCAACTTTAACGACGCAGTTGAAGAGGTTCTCGCTGACAACGGATACGTCATGCTTCCCGTACAGGTGAGTTAGTCACAGAAGTTGTAAAGTAGGTCAATTTACAAATAAACGCCGCAATACACAGATAACCAGGTATATTTGCGGCTAAGTTTTTGTATCGCGCTAGTCAATAGCATCATCACAAATATGCTTGGTAATTGGAAGAAAGACTTACTTTGCTTTAAAATGTCAATAATTTCTCCCACATTTCAGAGATGCATTCCTGTTAAGGGAAAAGATAAACCTGTTTTTTTCTTACGAAGGGAAAGACAGCTCACGCACGCTATTATTCTGAAATTGTTGCCATTGTGCATCACTTTATACAGGGTTACCAGGGTAGGGTTACCAGGGTAGGGTTACCAGGGTAGGGTAATCAAATTTGCCACATATTTCATGCACTCTTCATGATGGCAATCCGCAACTACAACTTATGTTACAGTAGGAAAGTGGAAGAAAAATGAAGTATCACTTCTGTGTGATGCAGTTAGAGAAATCTCATCCCTCAGGCTAAGATATTTGATGTTAAGCACTCGGCAAAGCCTTTATGCTAAAAACTCAAAAATCCAACGTTTGGTTTGAGATTTTTCTGTCTACTTCACACGTGGGTGATAGATTCTGTTAATTATTCTCAAATTATGTAGGAAATTCTCTTCTATCTATTTATTCAAAACTTGAAAAAAATATTTATGGAAACTATATGACCAGTCCATTATAAGCAGTGATGAGTGATAACTAGAGTGACTCTTACCCGACAGGTGGACAAAGTGGTACAGCTGTACGAGACCATGATGACCAGACACACCACCATGATTGTCGGTCCGACAGGGGGAGGTAAATCTGTCGTCATCAACACGTTGTCACAGTCGCAGACAAAGTAAGTGTAGTGATCTATTTACATTATTAAATTTGTAGAAATTAAAAAAAAAATGTTTCTATTACACTTCCAAAGTGTTGTTTATCAATAGTATTTCCTTCATAAAGATTTTGATCCTTGTTATTGGAACTACCCATTGCCTTGCATTCTATATTTCTTTTATATTTAATAAAACGAAAAAAGGGGGAATTCAGGGTTATCATTTGAATCTTCAATATACCGGTTTTAATACCTCTCTTCCTAAAACCTGTCATGTATTTTCTTAAGATGGCATTTTCAGAAGAAAAAAAATATAACCACTAATGAAATAATTAAAACTAAAATTCATAGAAAAGTATATATAATATGAATATTTCAAGCGTTCAATATTTTTAAATTTTCAAAAAAAGAAAGATATTAACAAGTGCTATTTAAATTGTAATGGGGACCATTACAGAAGTCCACCAAACTGCCCCAAAAGTCGCAAAGATGCAAAACAGGTGTCTGGGTAGAGTTGACAGTGCCATTATATACCTACATACCAAGCTTAAGCAATATTGGAGATAAAGAGGGACCAATGGCATCACCTTGGCGTACACCTTTAAATGTGTTAGTAAATCAGAGGCAGTGGCGGCCATCTTGGATGCGCAGCTGTTAAAAAAAGGTGTCTTGCACATCTAGGCACACGCCCCAATACTCATGTGTAGTTTTATTGGAATCCAACGTATAGTTTCTGAGAAAATGTGTGGACAAAATTTTACGACGAAAGATCAAGAAGAAGAAGAGGAAGAATAATGATTAGAAACGGGGTAAAAACAAGAAGTCCCCAAACTTTAATTTGTTTCGGGGACTTAATTAAAAACATTCTGATTAGTTCATAAATGATAAAATTTGCTATATATTGAAGGATTATTTATCAGAGTTTCTATTTCTAAGATAAAGAAGACTTTTAGCCTGGATCAAAGAATTACTTAAAGTTTAAAAGGGTCTTCAAGTTATAAGAGTTTGGGATAGCGAAGTTGGACTGTTTATTGAAGAATACCTTCATGTTTGAAAAGGAATCAAATCCTACTGACAGCCCAATGAAAAATCTGTCTTCAGCAAATTGGGCGAAGCATATTTTTAATTTTGTATAAAATTATTTCCCAATTTATGGCAACATGCAGCTAAATTTCTTTCCCTGAATTAGCTAAAAAAAATCTATTATAAAATAAGTTATTTCAAAAAATTGCACATCACCAAAAGACCCAAGATGTATGTTCCGTAAGTCACTGAAATACATTTATGTTCATTTTCTCAGGATATTTAGTTTACCAATAGTTCAAAAGTATTTAAGAATAATAAGTAGGACACAGAACAAGAGATGTAAATAATGTAAACAGTATGTATCTATTCTTCGGAAAATTCAAATGCTCCTGAAAGTTGTTTCAAGCACAGTTACAAATACTAAGGTGAGACAAAATATACATAACTGGTCTGTGAGTTTACAGGTGATTTACTATTAGATAAAACAAGATATATATATATATATTCTGTGTGTTTACAGGTGATTTACTATTAGATAAAACAAGATAGATATATATATATATTCTGTGTGTTTGTATAGACTGGGGACGACTACCAAGCTGTTTGTCATCAACCCCAAGGATCGTAGCGTGATAGAACTCTACGGTATCCTCGACCCCGTCACTCGTGACTGGACCGATGGTCTCCTCTCAAATATCTTCCGAGAAATCAACAGACCCACGGAAAAGAAAGAGCGCAAGTACATTGTGTTTGATGGTGATGTTGACGCCCTCTGGGTGGAAAACATGAACTCTGTCATGGACGACAATCGTTTGTTGACTCTGGCCAACGGTGAAAGGATTCGTCTACAGAAACATTGTGCCATGTTATTTGAGGTAAGGATTCATCTGGATTCAGGCAATATATCAAAGCACTGTAATCAAATATATTGTTTTTCGTTGTCAACAGTTACTTATGAATGGATAGATAACTGTAATATGTATATTGTATAGAGAGAAATTATATATAAACTCGGCCATGATACAGCTCATTCATCTACACTTGCAAAGGAATCGAATAACATATAGCACTTCGGCTAGTTTTCAAAATTTCTTACGGAATTCTCGTTTATGTGAATCATAGACAGGGAATGTGCGGTATTTCTTACGGAATTATCGTTTATGTGAATCGTAAACAGGGAATGTGTCGTATCACACAAGTTCATACCCTAAAGATCGAAATCATGGCATGGAGTCAAAGGTCATATAATTGTAAATTGGACTAATTGCTTTCTGATTTTCTGAGGAAACTTTGTAAACATGCCTGTTATGATTAGATGGAAGGTTGCATAACACATTCAAGTCCATAAGTCGGTGAAAGAGGTTCACATTAGTATTATTCATCCCAATTTGATAGATGGTGTTGATAGCTATATCATCTTTTTAAAAAAATCAATGTGGCTTTATTTATTGCAGGTGTTTGACTTACAATACGCCTCCCCTGCCACAGTGTCCAGGTGTGGAATGGTGTACGTCGACCCAAAGAACCTCGGCTACGACCCCTTCTGGAGTAAATGGATGAACACTCGGCCGAGCAAGACAGAGAGAGACGAGATGAAGCGACTATATGATAAATACGTGCCTTCACTCATAGACATGGTGATTGAGGGTGTCATGGACGGCAAACTGGGAGACAAGATGAAGACAATTATACCTCTGTCTAACCTCAACCTGGTAAGGGCTCGTTAAGGATTTCTCTTATGACAAATAAACCACTGCCAGATTACCCATAGACTTGTTAAGATGATAGGCATTCACACTCCAGGGTCTTGCCAGGTCTTTGCCAGGTGTTTATAGGGTCCGGTGCAGGGACCCATTCCCAAATGAAAAATGATCCTGTATTTTCCCAATTTCCGTCTTTATTTTCCTCAATTGGATTAAAAAGCATGTTTTACAAGTTTCCAGTTGTTATATGTGCAACATTCAAAGTGTTTACCATCCAAAAATGAGCATTCAAGATACAGAAATATTGATATATATTTTACTGTAAGAAACAGCTAGGGAAAAACTTTTTTCCAAACTTCCCAATTTTTGCCAAATGTCGATGATATTTTCCCAATTCCTTCTTAGGGGCCCTTTCCTAATATAGCTGGCAAAAACCCTGCATTCACTTGTTTTCATTTGATGTGTAACAGACTACCCTTTCTACATAACGGTACTTAGATACCCAATTCCTTTTGTTCTAGGTGACTCAGCTAAGTAACATGCTAGACGCCCTTTTGGTGAAGGAGAACCTGGAGTCTGACGAGTTAGAGGCGTACTTCCTCCAGGCGCTGTATTGGTCTATAGGCGCAGCTCTTCTGGAGGATGGTCGCATCAAGTTTGACGCCCAAGTCAAGAATCTGTCTGCCCTCACGCAGGTTGTGGACGAGGGTAAAACACAGGCAGGCTTAGGTATGTCATTGGTTGCTGAAATATTTCTGACAATTACATATGACCGATAAAGTTCCTGTACCCAGTATATTGTTTTTTGGGTGTGGCAATTTGTTGAAAGATAACGTGCTGAAATATAGATAATGCTGGAAACTGTGAGTGATATACAGTCTTTAAAAAGGAAGGAATGAAACAAAATGTTCGAAATGTTTTGTTGATAAGTAAAAGTTTAATTTGAATAAAAATAGATCAAACTTTATTCTTTATTTTTAAGCTTTTGCAAATACCAGTAAGAAATGTATAGTGAAGCTTATGTTTGATGTTACAGGTGAAATGCCTACCACTCAGCCAACCCTGTATGAGTATTTCTATGACGCGGAGGAAAAGCAATGGGTAGCTTGGACCAAAAAAGTGCCAACTTACGTCCATGCCCCAGAGAAGAAATACAATGAGATCCTGGTCCCTACTGTTGACACTGTGCGCACTACCTGGCTGCTGGAGCTCATGGTCGGCATAAAACATCCTGTCGTCTTGATCGGCGAGACCGGTACATCTAAGTCAGCTACTACTGCCAACTTCCTCAGAACCATGGACTCGGAAACACATGTACGTTTGTCTTATGGGAGAAATTTTAAACATTATAATTACGTATCCTAAGATATACGAAAAACATTTTATTTTGATGCATGATGGTGTCTCTTCAGAATTTCTTTCTACCAAATCTATAATTAATATTCAAAACCTCGTTATACTGCCACCATTTATCCAGAACAAAATGGCATTATAAAGGGGTTTGGCGATAAATTGAGGGTAATGTATAAAGGAATTCTTCAGAAAACAAGAAAAAGGGACATTGAAATATGTTAGCAGTAAATGAGGTGGCAAATGAAACGAGGGGCATTTTAATGAGGTTTACTGTATTTGAATAAATAAGATTTGACAATTTCATCTGACTTAGCCTTTTAAATATTCCAGTTGTTGCTGAACATGAACTTCTCCAGTCGTACAACATCCTTTGATGTGCAGCGTAACTTGGAGGCAAACGTAGAAAAGAGGACCAAGGACACCTATGGACCCCCACCAGGCAAGAGACTGCTCATCTTCATTGACGACATGAACATGCCTCAGGTAAGGAAAGTCCTAAGATCTTCTGACACCTTTAGCATTAACTCATTCACCCCTACATATCTAAACTGGACTTGCCCAGTCTTTGATTTGGTAAGGTTCAAATGTGACTTTAGGGGTGAAAGAATAACCTATATTTAGAGACCTTCAGGAATTCAATAAAAAGGTCTCTTATTGCAGTGGTCTCTTCATACAGGATCAGATTAAGCTAAAATAACAACTGCAATAGGAAGTTTAGTAAAGTTGCCATTTAATACAAGTGGCCTCATAATCCGACAGAATTCCTTGAATGGGGTTGACCAATATACAATTTTTGCTGTATCACTTCGGTAGTTGAAGCCATATGCCGATATAGACTGCATGCTAGCCTCCATGTTGAACAAATTTTAGTTATAATCAGGTCATATCAGGAAACACTAAAGAAATTACTATCTTAGTGACTTTTCTGCACACATATACAGTACAATGTATATTAAAGGGCTTTGACCCTATCTCATGTGATTGTGACCTCTGACCTCTGACCCTGTTTATAGGTGGACACATATGGCACTCAGCAACCTATTGCGCTGTTGAAACTTCTACTAGAGAAAGGAGGCGCCTATGACCGAGGCAAGGATCTCAACTGGAAGAACATGAAGGACATTGGCTACATTGCAGCTATGGGTATCGCTGGTGGCGGTCGTAATGAGACAGACCCAAGATTTGTCTCCCTTTTCTGTGTGTTCAACATGACATTCCCCTCGGACGAGTCTCTGTACTTGATCTACAACTCCATCCTTGTTGGTCACTGCCGGCCTTTCCCTAAGGAGATTCAGGACAGTGTGTCCACTATCACCAAGATGACCATGAGTCTTTACAGGTAAACAAATCTGTACAGGTAAACAAAAATGATTAGGACAGGTAAACAAAAATGATAAGGTAAACAAATCTGACCACTTGAAAAAATCTCACAAAACTTTACACGTATTGAAAACAACTGTTTACAGTGTACAAATTTAACAAGTAAAGAAATCATTATAGGTAAACAAATCTTCACAGATAAACAAATCTGTTAAGGTAAAAAAAAGTGTTAGGTAAACCAATCTTATCAGTTGAAGAAATCTTACCAAATTTCCTGGAAGGGCGAAATTAACACTCGTTGAATATAGAATTTTCAGGTGAAAAGCAAAAGTTTAACTGGACAAAAAATTCCCAATACACAGTACCTCCAGGAAGCCCAACTGCATTCTTGAATATATATATAAGTTATATTTGCAATAATATTGACAACTTTGAGATTTGATATTTAAACTATTATTCAGATAATAGCGTTTTGTTTTCAGCACGGTGGTAAAGGACCTCCCGCCAACTCCATCTAAGTTCCATTACATCTTTAACCTGCGTGACTTGTCACGTATTTATCAGGGTTTGTGTCTCACCACGCCTGACCGCTTCAGCAAACCAGACAAGTTTGTGCGTGTCTGGAGGAATGAATGCATGAGAGTCATTTCTGACCGACTCATCAGCGACGCAGACAAAGTCAATGTCATGGTAAGTGTGACGTTACTCTTGGTCCGAATCACGTGCACATTTTATTAAGTCATAAATGCTCATTTTGTTTAAGTCGCTGCTGAAGTAAGAATCTCCTGTAGAAGATATAGCTGGTCATATTTCTGATTTTTGCTGAGGTGTTTTAATGCACATAGATACAGAAACTTGGATTCCTATCTAAGTCGCTCATCTAAGAAGAAATCCTGTTTGGTTCAAGAAATCCTGTTTGGTTCCCTGGTGGGTGGCAGAAAGGTCATCAATCTTCCAAGAAATACGATGCTATCACTTCTTTTCAGCTAAGGATCAAATTCGAGTAAATGATAATGGTCTATTGTCATTATATTAAATATATTTTGGATTTAAACTACAGAAATGAAGGTGTTAAAATTTGCAAGAAATTCAAGTATAAATTAACTCATTCACCCCTGAAGACACATTTGAACTCTTCCAATTTAAAGGTTGGAAGAGTTCATTATAAAAAAATCAGTGTTGAATGAGTTAAAATATATAAAACAAGAATTGTACAGGATGTGTTTGTTATTACAGAAAACATTACAGACACTTGTAGAAGATAACTACAAGAGCTATGTGGACATGGTAATGAAGGACCCCATCCTGTTTGGAGATTATCGTACGGCTTTGGAGGAGAGTGAGCCGCGACTTTACGAGGACATACAGGACTACGATGCCTCACAGGCACTCTTTAAGGAGGTCAGGGTCATGCTTCTATTATTGTCTTTAAGGAGGTCAGGGTCATGCTTCTATTATTGTCTTTAAGGAGGTCAGGGTCATGCTTCTGTTATTGTCTTTAAGGAGGTCGGGGTCATGCTTCTATTATTGTCTTTAAGGAGGTCAGGGTCATGCTTCTAATATTGTCTTTAAGGAGGTCAGGGTCATGCTTCTAATATTGTCTTTAAGGAGGTCAGGGTCATGTTACTATTAATAGTCTTCAAGGAGTCTGGAGTCATGTAAAAGTGTCCAATCAGATTTAAATATTTTTACTGTAATTTGTATAGATTTATCTATTAAAAATATCAAAGGGTTGTATTTATAAGAGATATATAAATATTTTTTCTTGGTACTTATAAATCTATCCCAAGACATCTGCTGTTTGAAACAATTTCACAGCCCAGATTATTGGTTATTCTATAAATTCTATTTCATAAACTAATGATTACATACATAAAGGGGCTATAGAACATCAATTCTTATCTCCCTTTACTGGTAGTTTGAGATATAGTTTCATTGTTAACTTGGTTTAGTTTATTAGTTAAAATAAAGGAAGCATTTCTGTTTTCATTCCAGATTTTGGAGGAATATAACGAAAGTAACACTGCAATGAGACTTGTACTGTTTGAGGATGCTCTGGAGCATCTGACGCGTGTGCACCGTGTGATTCGTATGGACAATGGCCACGCCTTACTTGTGGGTGTTGGAGGCAGTGGCAAACAGAGTCTGTGTAAACTGGCTTCCTACACAGCTGGTTGTGAGGTATTCGAAATTACACTCAGCCGAGGCTACAGCGAGCTGTCGTTCCGAGAGGACTTGAAAATTTTATACAACAAACTCGGAATTGAGAACAAGAAGATGGTGTTCCTGTTCACAGATCAACACGTGGTAGAGGAGGGCTTCCTGGAGCTCATCAACAACATGCTCACCTCAGGCATGGTACCCGCCCTCTACCTCGACGACGAGAAAGAGGCCATCATTGGACAGGTATGTCGTGCTTTGAAGGTTTTTTCTTGCAGTAGATGCGATGATCTTCTCAGATGGGAACCAGTTGTGCGAATGTTCGTTGGCTTAATGACATGTCAAAGATGAATCATTCACATTTCCTGATTGTTGAAATGGAAAACAAAACAGGTGCATTCTGGGATTTTATGTGATCACCATCAAATATTGATATATCCGTTGTACAGCCTCTATATAAACATGTGCCGCTTTTGTTTCTCACCTTCCAAATTAAACTGTTGGAGCAGAGTTTGTTCTATTATGTTATTGGGTCAACTAGAAATCATTTATCATTTAAAATATCCAGTCACATTTCATTAAAGAAATAACCCTTACTCTTTTTTTTTTAACCTTTGACCCAAAGGTACGTAATGAGGCCATAGCTGCAGGTTGCCCTCATGCTCGTGAGATGGTGTGGCAGTTCTTTGTCAACAAGTGTGCCAGCAACCTCCATGTTGTCCTCGCCATGTCTCCTGTTGGTGACGCCCTCAGAACTCGCTGTAGGAACTTCCCAGGTATGAGGTCACGATGGTGATTTCCAATTTAAGCTCATTAGCATATTCCTATTGAAACAATTTAATGGTAAACAGTAAAATGGATGCTTCTTCTCAGCATATTTGCAGGAAGAATTTTTCAGATGCGGCCACATATGTAAACTCTGTTTAACAAGTAGGATTGGTTCAGTATTGAATAATGGTTTATCCACGGTAAAATACTGAGTTTTCGCAAATTTTAATTTATAACTTAATGATCACATACATTTTGTTACGTCACTTGTTTAAAATTCATCAATAACTCAGTTATATGATACTTCATTAAATTAAATGCCTTTCAAATATTTATGGAGAGAAAATTGTTGAATAATTTCTTTCATATAAGAGGGGCAGGGTGTCGACTGCTTGTCTCAGGCCTATAAACAGGTCTGACGTTGCTACTGTTCCTCCCCTTGTTCCTACTACTGGGTCCATATTCACGAAACCGTTCTCATGCTAAACTAAAATTCTGTGCTCAAGCCCAATTTCTTGTTCCGATGATTTAGATTAATTAATTAAGAAATCACATTTTGTCAACATTTTTGGAAGAATTTGGGAGAGACTTCAAGCCGCATTCTATTTGAAATGTTCACACTTGACTGTCTGACAATGTGACATGCTTTAAGCCTTTCACCACGTGCACTGCAGACCAAAATGGACTCATCCAGATCAATGCATGGTAGAGTCTACTAAAGTTACATAGGGTTGAAAAGGTTAAGCAAGTAACAAGAAAGTTGGTTTGAGCACAAAATCCATGCTTGAGCATGAGAACGGTTTCATGAATATGGGCCCTGGTGTTCCTTCTGGGGTATCTCAATCTTGTTATCATGTTATAAATGTGTACGATAAGTGAATATCAGTGAAAAGTTTACAATTAACAACTGTTCCAAGAAAATGAATGAAGTAAATATACATAGAGATTTTGTGTTATTACCCCACAGGTATGGTGAACTGTGCCAACATTGATTGGTTCTTCCCGTGGCCAGAGCAGGCCCTGTTGGCAGTCGCAAGTGTCTTCATAGCACCAGATGTAAGTGTATACTGTTTATCGGGAAACTGCATACCGGGGGTGGTCGGGTGGCACAGTGGATAGCGCACTTGCCTTTCACCAAGGTGGCTGCGGTTTGATTCCCCGATTGGACGTGAAAAGGTATGGGGTCACCTGCCCGACCACATGGGTTTTATCCGGGTACACCGGTTTCCTCCCACACTAAGACTCCCCGCGCGCTAACATCCGGGCCAACAAGAGTGATTAGTATAAGTTGTAAAAACTTGTTTCATAATTGTTGTAAAATAAATGAAGTTTATATATACCAGGAATTTTCTCTACAGTTTAATATTTGTCTTTTTGCCCCTCCATAATGAGAGCGAATTTATCATTACAGCGAACATTTGATAACGGCGGAAGATATGACATCAAGATTTTAAAATTAAAAAAATTGTGTCTTTGAACACTTTTCTTAAGTGACTGAACATTATAGATAATTTATTTGTTGTAGAACACGCTGATCCCGGACGTGAACAGGGAGAATGTGGTAAGCCACATTGTGCTAGTCCACCAGAGTGTTGGCGAGTACAGCAAAAAGTTCCAGCAGCGCCTCCGTCGTAACAACTATGTGACGCCCAAAAACTACCTGGATTTCATCAACACATACCTTCGTCTGTTGGACGAAAAGGACAATTTCATTCTGTCTCAGGTAAAGATAAAAATGTTCATCATTATATACCAGACATATATAAGGCAATATCCAACATCAGAGTACCGAAAAATTATTAGTACCCTATTATTTTTGCGGATTACTTTTCTCAAACATTCTAAATGTTTAAAGGACTATGTATGGTTTGGGCCTTTTTTGCCCCCCAAATCCATCAAAATTAAAAATATGCAATAGAACTTTCAAACGAATGTTTCTTTAATTTTGAATACTTCCCCA
>JAUMHH010203776.1:0-13189 GCA_032359455.1 Chlamys rubida
AGAACAACAAGAAATTTCATTTTTAAATGACGACATTGTCCAACGGACGGATCTGGGTGGTACGGAGCAAGATCCGGAAGGGTGCAGACTGATCCGGATCTTGCTCCGTAACATTTGTTGCTGTAGTGCTTTATAGTGCTATCTCACTGAAATACAATGCTGAAAGCACCCAACATAGCCTTCAGCCAGGTAACATTATACTGACAACGGGTGAACTGGTTGTTGCCATTACCCTTAGTGCTGAACGATAAGCAGGGAATTAACAACTACCATTTTTAATGACTTTAGTATGTCCCGGCCCGGGGACAGAACCCATTGCCTTCCTCACCAGTGTGAATATTCAACATTATAGCCAAAAATAAGGTGTTGCCAAGCAAGGCGCTAGGAAATAAAAGGTAATTAGGAGAGAGAAAAGAAATAGAAATATCCCAAATCTTGCAATGGGTGTAGCAGATATATTTTAGTCCATTTGTGCCCTCAAGTATAGCGCATAAAAGCAAATCCCCAATTCTGCAGGGGGTTTCCACATTAGTCGCGTCTTACAAAACATGCAGTGGGTAACGGCGGGTATATTATTTTCTTGATCACTGATCTGAAGGGGTGAGGTGGGTTGTGGATTTGCTATGCTATACCATCCAAATATTTTTAGATGGCACTATCTGATAACACTACATAACACTATGTTGCATTGTGGAGGTATTTAGCAAGGTGGCTTAGGGCCAATATTTAGCTCCTGATAAGTCCCTCCAGTGATAATGAAGTTATCAGAGTGTATTACATGTACCAGGTAAATGGCCTTATAATTTGTGATTAAATTCAATGCATAATATAATGTCCTTATTTACAATGACAAACATGAATATGTTACTCTAACTGGACATTATTGTTTTCAATGCCTTCGCTAGGGATGGAACCCAGGCCCTCAGGTTTTCTAGTCTTACACTGTACCGTATGAGCTAAAGAAATATTTTCCTTGGCCGTCATCAGTAGAAAGCGGCTAGTGTTTTGTACCACTACCTGAGTGTGATACTACCATAATATTAAAATATGCTTTTGTTATAAGTCTTTTCAGCTCCTGAAAATAGTACTGAATGATTTGTTTGACCATGTCTTTTAATTTTATAATGGATGGTTTACATTTTTACAAAAAAAATTGTAACAGGAGGTAAAGATAGAGGTCTTTTGAAACGGCTAGGAGCTAAAAGAATAGGGAGGTAAAACAATTAACAACCAATTATCCATACATCACTAGTATTTATATACAACTCACTCTCAATATACATCAATCACAATGCTTGTTTAAGGTGGCAATACACAGCCCTCGTTTATACGTGTTTATGTAAACAATTTAACATGGCCAAATAATGATAACTTTATAATGATACACCTATATAAATTGTCTGTTATCTGTCGTGACCTATGTAAATAAAATAATCGTGCAATGTCGACAGTTAGGTGCTTTAAATGGAATTAGCTTGTGTTTTGATTAGCTTACTCCCGATAGGTCCCCTGGAACAGTCACCGACTAGTACACAGCCACATTTTTGACATTCTTCAATGTATGTAACTTTCTTTAACCATTACACTCCTGTGTGTATATAATTGTACCACTAAAATACAGGTAACACTTAATTCAAGTAACATAATCTGGTCTGCTGAACTCAGACGAGACGTTGAATGAAGAGATTTGAAAAAACATTGTTTGCATTTCAATAGGTAATCAAGGTAACAATTTATACAAAAAAAAATCCAGGTAGAGTCGAATTCATGAAATTTAATTCCAGTTCGCTAGATTTTAAATAGACACTCTATGGAGGCATGAAAAATGTTCTCATGCAGTCGAGTGGAACCAAATTCTCTGGAATTCACTGGCGAATATCATTCATAGGTGTACAGGTATATTTGAATAATGATGATGTACTGTATACACATAACATACCGACATAATTATTAGATGATTTCAACCATTCACACTTTCATCAATTATGTAGACCAGCTAATATGTGTTAGTCATACTGAGTGTTCTGTTGATGCGTAGACGACTATAAAATCACTGAGAAATGTGTGTTCAGTAAATATCTATTTATATATCAACAGGCTGGCCTAACGCTATTGTATATTTAAAGTTCGCGGTGTATATCGGACTGGGCTACAATGAATAAGACAACACCCCATTCAATTCAAAGTTCTTCCAAACACCACCCCTACCATGTTACACTGCTGTCGACACCGTGTTTTCAGATACGATCTGTCCATTATAAAATCTCAGACAATCCTGATACATATAAATATAATGCAATAAAATATTGTCCAGTCTTTAAACATAAAATAGCCAAGCATTGTGTCAGTACAATAATTTACAAAACACTCAGTACACACTGAAAGTGTAAATTTACGTAGCCGTGTCTCGATAAATACAGACCGTTCAAAGTTGTTATTTCGATCTTTCTCACCTTTCTGGCATGGTGAACTGTTGTATTCGTTCCACTCATATTGAAATCTCTCTCGCAGTTAACATGGAGGCTGAGAAGTGTATTTATAGTCCAGAGAAACAACTTCAGCAAACTTCATCCGTTCCCATTTTCACTCGCTGACCTATGACCTGTTCGCTTGATGACGTCACCAAGGTAGCCTAGTTCTCGTCGTTCACAGCAGGTGCCCGTACAAATTGACAGCTAAATACCTACTCCAATGTACTCTGGTCAAAGAAACTAACAATTTTAAGTACATACGGGCAGAATAGTATATAACAATGGCGTTACGTCTCAGATGTTTGGAAATCTGTACATAGTGTAATATATATATAGACCTACATTAGATTACTAGTCTATATGTTTTGTCATAGCACTTAGCGCATAATCGCCCCCTGCATATTTACTGCATGACTTACGTTGAATAACGAGTCTTCATAAATTTTGTTTTCGTTTTCAATATCTAAACTTTTTTATAAACCATCCTCTATATGTAATAACTCTTCACGTTACACATGAGCGAACGGAAATAATTGAATGAATAATTATCATTTTACCGCAAAAATGTCCTATAGATGTGTATCCATGTCTCATGACTTAACTTTGGGGTGACATTGATCTGTTCATGTGTTGTAAATAATGAAAAAAATATCAAAGGTAACCATATGAAATCACATCTTTGACATATGTTTCAATTGAATTAATAATTAACACCCCCTGGCCCCATTCTTACATCCGAGCTACCTTTGCATGTATGTATTAATTGTAAAGAAAGACACATTAATTTGTGTGTGTTATCAATCCTCTGTATACCAATTTGTTTTGTGATATTTCCATTGTGTACCGATGATTTTAATTGATATTGATATCAATAGATATTGATTGAATAAAGATGTACTGAAATTAAAATTAGGTTAATCATATAAAAATGAAAAATCAGATACCGGGGTGGGGGCTGGCCGCTGGGGATGGGGTGGAGGTAACGTTCTATACAAGCATGTGGTCTATAACGACAAGATAGGGATTCGTAATAGACACGTGACCGTTATAGACACGTGGTCTTCATGGACTGTTTTTATCGACAGGGATACTTAATAGAAGGGTTGTCGCTATAGACATGTGATCGTTGTAGGCAGGTAATATTTAAAATAGAATGGTCCATTTATTACAAAGACGTTATATGTCAAATATGAACTTTGAGTAACAGCAGCATGCTTGATATAATTCAACATCGTTATTTTTAGTTGTTTAGGTATGTACATATTAACTTAAGTCAAAATGAACGGGTTCATAAATATTCATAAAGACTAAATGTGTCGTCGTTCACTTTCTGATAAACCACACATACGTATGACGTTAATACATTATTCAAGTCTGTGTTCAAGAGTAAACATGTACTATATACAATGGCAAACAATGTCTTTCTGAATTCTTAATATCCTCAATGGCCTTGACCCGAAGAAGTAATATAGGTATGTACTTAGTAAGCAATATGCCAGCTTAAAATTTCAGCATAAACATTTCTATCTATCTTGCCTTCTTTATATATTGCTGAGCACAGATTTTACGTTGAAGCTGATGGCATTTTAAGTGTACTATTTTAATTCTTGCGACCAATTAAGATATTTCTATGGAAATCCGCATTCCCCCTTATAATAGATCATGTCGCAATAAAGAATGGTGATTTAAATAAAAAAAACTTGTATTAATTAGCTCGTGTTTTATATAATAATCAGTCAGAGTACTTTCAAAAAAGAACTTGTTCAAAACCCTGGATTATACATGCCTGTGTTGTATTATTGTAACAGTCTTTTGTGATGAAAGGACACATTCTTAACGATTACACTTCATGTTTCGATCCCGGTATTTTTATCTTTCCATTGATAACGTGTCCCTAAATACGTGTAATTACCAAAGCTGGTCCTTTAAACAGCCCTATCCGAGATAAATAGTCCGCTTATAGTAACTGATTTCGGAGCTATAAACAGTCGATATTGTTTGTGCCCTCGTACACAGTATAGGTCACCAGGTCTTTATTGTCTGGTCTTGAAATTTACACCGCAGGAGAAACCGATTACCTGCTGTCGTGAAATATATTCTGTAAAACATGAGATCGATTTCAATCGATGTCCGTTGCCACGTGTTTGTTAAATCTTCAAACCCTGCACATTGAAGTTTCAAGTTTCAACAACGGTCTGTCCTCTGGTCGTATTTCATCGATCCAAGTAAGTTATTTTATATTCATGACTTAGAACCTGGTGTAACAAGCTTTCGTTATTTTAACCTAATTTTACAACAAAATTCGGTAAATAAACAAATCAAAACGAGCTAATATGTTCTCGGATTTTCTTCCTTTATAATATCAACATACATGTTAAATGTTTTCTATCAAAGTAGTGAAGGAAATATAATTGTTCTAATTGTATCTGATGTGTGAAGTTATTAAAGCTTTACAAAGATAACGGTATTATAGTAGAGCATGGTGTGTACTCAAATGCACAGGAACCTGCAAATATGTTACATTTTATATATTTGGACCTATCCCGATCACAGGGACCTGGTAATTTGTTACAGCTATATTTGGACCCAAGGTAGTGTGTTCAGAGTAATTTTATACGTTTTACGGTTTAGATCAAGTCTCGGTAAAACCGAATGATGATATGTACTCGTGTACAATTATTCTACACATCTTAGTTTAGGTCCAAATAAATAGCATTTTCGAATTATCAGGTCCCTGTGTTCCTATGTGTAAATCAAATCTCGGTCAAATAAAGAGATGATTTCACCCATAAAACGTGTAATATTACTCTCTGTACATCGGGATAGGCCCAGATATACCAACTGTAACTATACAGTTCTCGGGTCCCTGTGCTTACATACATAATTTATTACGCAAGTGATAGCTGTTTTTTTCCTGACATAGATTTCAGCGTTGACTTCCTGGTAGGAGATATAAATACTGTCTTATTTACACAATTATAATATCATATGATACTAGAGATAAAAGATATCTTCGGGTAGGTAACATTATACAATAAAGTCTACTAGGGAACGCACACATGTACCACCAACTCGATGAAATGCACATAACAAAAATTAAGGCTCTTCAAAGATTTCACTTAAACGCTGTTAATATTTTCACATTTTTACGTTACAAGAAACATGTGTAAACATAAAAACAGTTTCCCTTTGCTCTCACGCTAAGAAGACCTGGTATTAGACACAGAGAGCTTACCTATGTATTTTACTACCGGCATTCATACCGTGATTTACTAGCTCTTTGGTGTGAAGTACTGAATAAAAGTATTGCAATTTTTTTTGAAGGGACGCCGGTCTCATTTAGGGTAATTTTGGTACTTGATTGTACAACTACGCAGATTGAAATTTCATGCAGCATTTCATTTCGAGCTGCTTTCCAACAAGTGCGCTGCTATGGATTCTTGCTTCTCTCTCACGCCTCCAAAATCTGTATCTCATTATTTCCTCGCTCTGTCGTCCCTCCTTTGTTTCCATTCTATTTATCTCTCTCACTCCTGCCTCTCCTCACCATTTCATGTTTCTCACTCGCTCTCCTTCCCCTCTCTGTTTCCCTTCTCGTTTGCCCTCTCCTCGTCTCTCGTTTTATTATATACAATGAAATCTGTCAAATATGAACCCCGTGTATTCCGAAATATTGCTAAGCCGACATTATGATGTATTCACATTTGTTATAAAATATGTTAGACCTGTGTTGTCTTACGCACCGTTTAATCTGACCAAGATATTGTGCTCCACGTGGTGTCGGAATGCACAGGTTTTGCTGTATGTATACTTTTATACATTAATATGGGGCAAAGAAGTGATTCCAACAGTGTGGACAAGTTTAGGTTGTCAAATTTTCGGAGCGATCCGCTAATTTATCAAGACACAGTGAAACAGAACAGTTACATGTACATCATATTACAAGAAGATATAACTGATATACTATAATTGAAAATATAGCTATTATATAAAACCAATAGTCCCCTCGGCTAAAGACAGCCGAAGGCAGCAATTAAGCTGAGAGCATAGGTCGATTTCAACCAAATTTTGTATGTACAACTTAGCTTGAGACTTCCCATTATGTAGGTAATAGGTAATGAAATCGGCCATCTAATCATTTGTTTTTATGATTTAAATCTGAATTGATAAGGTTAACTATCTTACGCTACTAACATACATCTGTGTGGCCGTATGATCGTCTTTAACTGAAACAAAACTATTTTGGACTTTTTTTACGAATATGTTTTGCTTGATTGACATCAAGTGTCTCAAGTAAGTATGTTGATTAAACTTGGGTATTATCTATGAAATATTATTGTTATGTTTATTGACCAAGTGACAAATGTCACAGTAAGAAATAATCTACTATAGAGGCCGACGGCAAAAATATCATTGAACATCGAGTACAAAGCGCAGCGCAATTCTCACGGAAAAGTAAGAACATATACCAGCTTTGCAAAAGGAAAATCACATATCAAAACTATAATCACTCATTAATAACAACAAGAAGAAAATGAGATAGTGTTATAGCCTCATGCCATTATATATTGTGAACTGCAGTATGTTTTTGAACCTGAAACTAAGGTGTGACACACCATCTAGTCATGATACATATTTTAATCAAATTCAGCAAATAACTGTGAATGATTCAGGATTGACCGCTGTGAAATTAAGCGAACAAACGCATGGATGCACGACTGGGCACATGAACAGGCAAAGCAATCGTCAGATATATCTTATACTTTTTATGGGTTACACAATCAACAGAAAGTAATGCAGTCATGTCTCTGATTAAGATTTTAGTCAAATACATTTTTTAATTGGGAATACTGCAAATATTTGTCTCGTATGACCGCCATACTTTTGATCGGTTTTTAAGCAAACTTAAAAAACTTCATCTTTGAGGTCGACCTAGTTTGATATTTTTCTTAATCATCTGACATCAATAAGACATTTTCAACCTGTGGAAATGGTATTTAATGAGTTTTATGTACACTTATAAACGTATCTGTTTCATATTTTATAAACTTACAAATAGCACAAGCGCGTTGGTGCGTTCTGTCCTTGACCTTAGCCGTATGGTTTAAAAGCGTCACCTATATTATTTACTCCATCTTTTATTTGAATCCCAACTATGATATCGGAGGTATAACTTATCAAATTAAACCAGGTAAAGACGCAGTGGAGCCATATGAAATTTTTGCACTTTCATATCTTAGAAAGGGAATCTTTGCATCACCATTAGCCGTTGAAAAGCTCGTATTGCGATATTCTTAGGTCTTATAAAAATCAAACATCCTATAGCAATAGCAATGACTGTCATATAAAAATGAGTTTGAATACCTTTAAACCAGTTCAATATATAATATTACTGTCCAGACATAACACATAAATTATTACAAATTACTGGTTACATATTAAATATGACCCAAAAAGCACGCATACTTTAAACTGGCAAAACATTATTAGCGAACAAAGGAACAGCTTCCTGACTAAATGTAACTCCCAAACAAAACACGATTACTAAACACTGGCTAAATATTACTGCTAAATAAAGTTACAAATCAATGGTTAAACATAACTCCTAAACACGATTACGCTATACTGGATAAATATTAAAAAAAAATGGAATATGGATTTAAAAGTAACGCCAATATACGATTACCTAAAACGGCTAAATAATAGAAAGTATGGCTTATTAGTGACTGATTAAAGGTTGAAACCAAATTGAGATAATGCTATCTGATTACAGGTTTGAATTCCTTATATAAAATACCATCAATGCACAAAAAGTGTGTACAACGGAAAGAAAAAAAAATAGCATGAAAAGTGACTTAATTATTTGAAAAAAAAATGGAAAAAAAAGTGAAAGATTGAAATTTATATAGATATATGTATACATAATCAGATACTTCATTCTGTCGAATAAAACATCTTAAACTGGGGCAAAGTTGTCAAGATGAGGTTCATAAATAGTGATGATAAATGAAAGATTAATTAGTAACACTACATCAGGAACTTGTAACCTTTAACGCAAAGATTGCTTTAAATCTTAAAAATGCAATAAACACATCTTACAACTCATTACAGGTGGCAATTTGCACTGATATTTGACAGAATGTTTTTATACGTCTGTATGACTGTTAAGTACTGTAACGTAACCCGTCTTTCCCGTTACATACCGTTTTTAACGAGTTGGATATTCTGTTGTTTTTCATATCCTCTTTCATAACATTCACAAGTTCACGTTTAATGTATTATTATCACGCAACACTGTAATTGGAAATGATAACTAACTCTCTAGCAGAAGGTCAGTGAATTCGCAAGATTTTTATTTTCCAAATTTTTAGGCCGCAAATATAAAACAAAAGAAAAAAAGAAAAAAAAAGATTAAAAAATAAATGTAAAATAAGCTAATAGATAAATAAAACTCTCAGAGATATAACCGGTAAAATGGCGGAAGAAGTCAAAGGAAATTCCTATATGGGCCCAGAAATTCACAGTCGTTCACTCTTCATCAGAAATGCAATAAATTTGCAAGAATGATATTTCCCATTTTTCACATAATGTACTGTGTTATCATGTCATATTTTTTGTGTATTAACCCATGTAATATGACCTATCAGCCCTGTGATTGGTTGTAAGTTTCAATTGTTTCATTTGTGACGTCACGCCTGGGACATGTACATGTCGTCACAGACTTACGCACTAGAGTCAAAATGGCGGCTTTTTACATTTCAAGTTTGCTTGAAAATTGTCGTTTTACACGAATAAATGCCACAAATCTTGATAATGTGATAAAAAGGATCTTACACTCGCTTTCATTTCATATGAAATTTATGAAACTCGTCACGAATTTTTCATTTTAGCTCGCCTATTGATAAATTCTTAGACTCGTTTCATAAATCTCATATGAAATGGAAACTCGTGTAAGATCCTACATTTCTTTCAGACACCAAAAATTAGTAAAAAAAAATAGAAGAAAAAAGAAAAGATCAAGACAGAGAGAGAAAGAGATCATTGTTCAACAGATAAGACGAACCATAGGGAATCACCACCAGGGCCCAGATGTTCACAGTTTGCTTACAATAACGTTTCCTTTCTAAACGCATTTTTTCTTTTTTTTTCTTTTTTTTCTTTTCAAATTTTTACACAAATATACAATACAGTTATAATGAACATAACATGACATAAAACTATATATATATAGACACACATATTCCTTCATTACCATACAATTGCAAATACCAGTACAATTATTAGACAGGAAAGGTAGGATTGTTTAAAATTTGTATTTTAATTTGAATTTCTCTGTCAGTGTGAGCGTAATCTATATTTACATTTACTCAATATAACAATATAATTAAATGTCTTTTTAGAATTTTTTTTTTTTTAGAAAATGTCTTATTTTTGTATCTTTTTGTATATCTGATTTTCGAACAGTGAGTTTGGGTGCTGGTTTATATTTGCTATTAATGTATAATGGTTATGTTCCTTGTGACGTCATAACGTGTGAATAAATAAATTACATGAAAGAAAATTGAGTGGATCTTACACTAGAATTCTGTCTCATATTGAATAAATGAAACGAATCTTAAAAAAAATCATTTTAGCTCGCCAGAGGGTCGATAATATGAAAAAAAATCTTAAACTCGTTTCATTAATCTTATATGATATATAAACGAAATTGAATCCTTATAGATCAAAATTGTTTTCCGAAAACTGCAAAAGTCACAATTTTCCATGTCATTCTTGAAATATTAAATTCCACATCTTGGCTCTATATCTATCGTTGTCATTGTGACGTCATAACATAATCTTACGTCATTTCATTATTATTCGATGGCACCCCAATACGACATATTTCATGATTTCATATTCAGACATTCACATGAGTATATTTACTGAAACACACAATAGTCATGTGATGAAAGTTTAATATAAAGCATAGTAATGAAAGTATCATGTAAAGTATAATAAACGTGATATACACTAACTCCTGCTGGGCCTGAATGATAAGAGCGTTTGCCAGCATGTATACCTCTGTGTGTGTAAGTTGTGACTTCGATTCCTGGTGTTCGACGCTACTTGTGTCGACCCGATAAGTCACCGTAAGATGTTGTGTATCTCGGGGCAACCCTCTGTGATGTATATCATTTATCTACGTGTAATTAATTGGCATATATGAGTATTAGGACACAACGTACAGCTGCTGGAAAATGACCTTCGGGCAAATGACACTATATAAAAATATATGACCTACCTAGATTTCCATTGGTCAGTATATAACAGTGTTTACATTGTGACGTCATTCATATGAAGGGCAACATTTCTCTTTTTATCTAGAAATATATAGTCCAGCTTTAGAGAAATTACATTTGTTGATTTTAAGTAGAGAGCAACTTTATTTATTTTTATTTATTATTTTTTTGTTTTTGCTTCCGTAGAGGTGGGGGTTATAGGTAAATGCAGTATTTGTATAGAATATTGTTAGGGAAAAAACGAACAATGTTAAGTCAATTTTAATTATATTGATAAAACCCGTATACCTTAATCAACAAGAGGTGAATAAGAGGCGACTAATGTGTAGAACCTTCTGCACAATTTAGGGATTTGATTTTGTGCCCTCTATTTCGGGACACAAACGCGACCAAAATAAATCTGCTTCACCCATTGCAATATTTGGGATCTTCATATTTCTCTCAACTTCTAACTACCTAGCGCCTTGCTAAGCAATACCTCACTTTCACTTGTTGAACGTTCGCCCAGGTGAGGGAAGCAATGGGTTCTGTCGCCAGGCAGGGACATACCAAAGTCCTTAAAAAAGGTAGTTGTTATTCCCTGCTTAACGTTCTACATTTAGGGTAATGGCAACGACTGGTTTACCCGTTGTAAGTATCATGTGACCGGGCAGAATGCTGTGCTGGTTGCCTTCGGCATGGTATTTCAGTGAGATATCACTATAAAGTCGGAATTACCTCTGTACTATGACATGGAGGCAATTACACCAACAAACTTCGCGCCAGCACTCATACACACATCCACAACACACATGGAGGCACGTCCTTATGACAGTTTCTCGGTCCCCAGTGATCTTAGAAACTGTAAACATTTCTCAAATCATTGCTGACACTGATATCTAGGGCAGTTTCTCGGCCCTCCTTGAAGGCTTTTATGATGAGATCCTATTTATTTCATATTTTGTTGATGTCTTATCTGTTATTTCTATTTTTTTATAGCATCGATGCTAAATTCCGATTTTATATTTGCATTGAGGTTTGTAAGTTTTCTTTTTTATGTAATGCTTATTTTTATATAATTTTGCAAAGTCATCAATGTTAAATAAAAAAAATTGGAATATCCTATGGGAGAACCCATTTTGAGGAGAGAAGATCATTATACCTATTAGTAATTACCGTAAAAATGCTTCTAAGTAGTTAAAGGAAACGCATAAAAAAGCCCTTGTTTCTCTTATCTTATAAGTATTTTTGCTTATGTACATGATCCCTGCAGTTTCAAATGAATATAAAGCATTATTTATATAACATATTTTCGATTTTTTTCAGAAATAGACTATTTTCTCACAGGACGGAAGAACAATCACTCATCTGGGCACGAGGAAACAAATTTGCCATGCATCAAGACCACAATGCATCATACTTTGTCACGTGACCACACCGTGTGCAAATCCCGCCGTTGCAACTCCAGGACACGTCAATCAACCACAATCTCAATTAGCATAACAAAGGAGATTCGGTCTAGTTAGCATAGCATGACAATTGCATTGCCGAAAGTTGAAAAATGAACTATGTCACATCGTCAACACGTGCTCAAGACATCAGAACTCAAAAAGACTACATCTGAGGAGCTGATGAAACGCCAAAACAGTAATTATGATTGCAGATTTCATTTGTTTTACAATCGTTTATCATTTTTAAGCAAGCAAGCAAGCAAGCAATACTACTAATTTTCCTAACCTTCCTTTCACTTTTTTATAGTTTGACATTTATACTGAATCTCAATTGAACGTTTAGCACTCATTTACAATAAATTCCATGTTATACATTTTGTAGTTAATATACGCAACGTAGACGATTTACATCAAAATTGAAAATTATGCCAAACAAAATACCCGAGATGAGGAAGTAATTTATGCATAAATTAAATTTGAACTTTCTTAGTGTAGCTATTTTTGCATACAAGACATGTCAACAAAATACCATCTTAACATAATTTAAATTAAGCATACAAATGCTTACAGCTTTTTTATACAAAGTTTGCGAATAACGAATACATGAATATATCAAATTACATAGCGCCAGGCATTTATATCCCCTCAGAGAGGTTAATGTATCTTTAAAGAAGTTAATCAATATCTGATGGCGGCATCTCTGTTGACAATCTGAGAAATATTACCATGTGATATCACTAATTATTATAAAATGTTTAATTTCTGCAAAAGCATTAGTGATGTATATACTATCAAATCTTAACTTCAGTTATAACTGAAAACATTGTGGTCATATCCTGGTGCAATAATTTCTTGTCATATCCTGGTGCAATTCATTTCTTGTCATATTTCCCATTCCTGGATGGTTAAATAGATCTAAAAATATCAACGATAGCGAGGAGCTGGAGTGATGGTGAGCGAGGAGAGGATAAAAAAATATAAGCAGCCCTGATATAAATCAAAAACA
>JAUMHH010203787.1:0-13189 GCA_032359455.1 Chlamys rubida
CTAAAACATTCATCTCTTAGACCACATTTCCTCATGAATAATAGCAATTGTCCTTGTAACTCAATCACCCCTGAAATATCCTAATGAACTATTCCAACCTTTGAGTTCAAATGTGTCTTCAGGGGTGAATGAGTTAAATACTTTAAACGACATACTTCTTGCTTAGATGCAATGCTTAGATGTATAAATAAATGGAATGCGTCCTACCTGGGTTATTTTTGTACAACCAAGCTTTCGAGATAGGTTTCAGAATTCCCTTGATTTTTCCTTTTATGCCCGGTTCAACAATACTACAAAAACAAAATTAGTGTGTAGAAATAACTTTTCTGCTGGATATTTTTTTAAATTAATTTTTCTTTCAAATTCAACGGAGAAATATTAATATACAACCCTAATGCCAAGCTTCTCGGGGCGTCGACAGCAAACAAAAATGTTAACTACTCTTTATTATCAATGTTTAGTATTATCTATATTTTAAATACAAACTGTTTTGTCATTTTCATTTGTACTTAAACGTTGAGTTTGATACAGCCTCATGTATTTGGATAGCATCACATTTTATGTTCAGCGTAATTGAAATGTTGTATTTATTATACATTCTACCCCCCGGTTGAATAGGTGTTAATGTGTAACTTTTATTTGGGAAACATTTTACCGAAATTTAAGATGACCTGAGCGAATAGTAGTATGTGCAAGTAAAACTAATGTTAAAAACAAACCATTGTTTAGGGTGATTTTCCCATACCATATATAACAGGATATCCTGAAAATTAGGAGGCGGTAAATTCGGGTTTTAGAAAGCTATCATTTGTGTTTTCTTACATTTTCTTTGGCCGAGGCAAAACGAAATTTTTCTGAATATGCCTTCCAAGTATCGATTTCCTAATTTCCTCGATTTTATCCTCATGTCTTGTGACTTCTCCCATATCCCGCACGGCTGTTGGTTTTGCTATAGTTTCTCGTAATGTATGTACAAAGCGGACAGGTAGGACTATTGAAAGGTAGGTCAGACACACCAGTTTTGGCAGGATCCGAAGTACTAACAGGGTGGTGGTAATCTGGAAATATGAAATATTTTAGTTGTATCGGGGAAAAACATATTTCGCTTTCATAAATTTTCTTCGTTAACAATTTTTTTTGTAATACTTTTTCTTTCAAGTTGTTTTTGTTTTTTTCTTTTTTTTTCTTATAAGATTCTGAATACACATTATGTTGATCCATGTGATTCAAATAAAAATGCTTGATTAAACAATAAGAATTTCTAATGAAAAAACGAATTCGTTAGTGGATCAAGACAATACGTAGCCTTGATAACACCCAATCAACCTTAACTTCACTTTTGTTGACGTCATCACTATAATGACGTTACGATAGTTTAATTGAAATCCTATAAAATACTGTTTTTCAACGGTTAATGTTTAATCTGAACTAAATTACGCTTAAAAAATTACCATGGTAAATGTCGTTTCTAGTATGAATTCATATTAATTATGTATACCAAATGAAAGCAGTGCAATATTTTAATGTACCATGTTAATTACAACTGTATACTGTATACATTTTCACCGCAGTTTAACTTTCGCCCTTTTCGCCCTCCGTAATAATGGCGAATTTATCACGATAGTGAAAAAAGTACAAATCATACCAAACATAGTGAAAACAAGGTCGAAATTAACACTACGCGAGAACGGATTCTACCGGTGAATGGCGAAAATTTTACTGGGCAAAAGTGTCCCGGCATACAGTAATGTAATTACATTGATGGACGCAATCGAAATAGGGAAGAAAAAGGGCCTTTGATGTTACCGCTCCATAATCGCTGCTACATGTAAATGTTTCGTAGTACGCTATCACCATCAAAGCCCAGACGTGGAGTGTGCCAAAACCGTAGCTAAATATGGTCCTGAGGGCGAGAGCAGCGAACAATGGGAAGAATGCTATCCCGTACACTAGCACAGAGAGGATGATAACAAATACTGAAACGAAAAGAAAAATAAATATCTACCCTGATTAGGCTAATAGAATCCATAATTGATGAATGACTTATACAAAACGCAATGATATGTTCAATTTTGAAAAAAATCATAAGTGTAAATAGATAATGACCATCAACCAATATTTTGAATAAAAGCTAGATTCATCTATCTAATGCTGAATTGTATTCCTAATCCATATTAATTCAGAATATAGTATTGTAAAGGTCTTGCAAACAAAACGAACTAGGCAACAGGCAAAACCTATAAATTCTCTCCTTAAAAAATATATATATATATATGAATACTTGTCCACACTGTTGGAATTACTTCTTTGCCCCATATATATATGAATAGAAATATATCGCCTGATATAAAAATATCGAAGTATTAATATGAAATTATATGAGATATTATAGAATCTATACACGATTCATTTTATAGAAGGAAACAATCTAGTCCGGATACATGTGTTTTATAAGTCTGTCAATATTGTGTTGGGAAATACACTTCTAAACTATGATCATCATTACACCTCTGATATATACTTTCAGTGTAATACAAATCTTAATCTTTCATTACAAACAGCCTGCTTCAGTATGATGGACGTAAGAAACACATATTTGATTGCACCAATCAAATTCGGTTATAGGTACAGTATGCCAAAAATGAATTACAGTGCACTATACAGCTGTTTCGTCCTTTTAGAACTCAATGTGATGCTAGGGACCAGAAAGGCTGAAATCCAAATTGGTCTTAATTAATGTTGAAATTGAAGGATGTGTATAAAATCCCTTCATCATATGATTTTCATAAATTTAAGGAGCATGAATAATTGGATATCGTCATTTGCCCACGTACATAGTTGTTCTTAACGACAGAAATGTTTTTCACGTTCTCTACTGCAGCACTGTGCTTTAAATGTTCAGTATATGACACTAACACGAGATAAATACATTATCGTTATTTAGCAGACATATCGTAATATTATTTATTCCTCGTTTCCATTATATTTTCGTTTATGTATTTCACTCCAGTTATTAGTGTTGAAGCATTCTATTATGATAAAGGAAGCAAATTCATATAAATATCATCAGAATTGGTTTTTTTATTTTATTTTTCGTTGTCTATGCTTTAGACTATTATAATTTATTTTCAAATTACAAAAAGAACAAAAACAAAAACAAAAACAATATTGAAAAATCAATGCTAATATAAATATATCAACCTGTTTAAGTGAACATTTTCCATGAAACCTAAGAAAGTTAATTATTTGTATGTAGACTTACCCCTGTAACCACCAGGGCCATCATATGTTATGACGTATTTAGCCTCCAATATGACCTCACTACAGAGAAAGGCTATAGAACCATATGCTGCCATGTATGATAGCCTGTGCTGCATTTCAAACAGGTCCATCGGACTGGAAAATCAAACAATTAAGAATATTTCGCTTTGTTTTGTATGCTTAGGTCAGCGCAAACTGCATATTATGTATATGTATTTATTCATATACAATCAGTAGTACCCTTAACATAGATTAAAATATCCTTTTAAAATTTTACGTAGCACTATTTTCCTACATATCCCATTACTGAGCCCAGTTTCTCCTCGCGTGAGATTAACTTATTAGCAAAAAAATGTCAAACGGGAAATTGATATTATCTTTCAAACTATGAGAGAGGAACAACGGGGCGTTTTGTGATAATATTATCATAATTTAATGTTTTATTCTTTTTACTTCACCTAAGTTTAAGTCAAGGTTAAGTTCAGGATCACAATTTAGTGTTGCCCATTTACCTTACTAAACCAGGTCTGCTTCCACAGCATTCTAGTTTCCTTTTTGTTCTCTTTATTGTGAATGCTAGGGCAAGTATCTCTAATACCTACGAAAGTTAAAATATATTCAGTTATTTCATGATTTTACATTAAACATAACGAAATAACTTTAAGTACCAAACTATCACATATAATATCATATTTATTAGCTTTACTATTGCTTTTCCTCTGTTTAAGTTTTCCTGCTTTTCTGCTTTGAATACAGACATCAAAACAATGACTTTAGATAATAATAACAGGATATGTAACTGGAAATAGTTCTGATATATTCCTGATTCGACTGAATATTTCTCAATATTTGGATAAGACATCAACAAATTGAATAAGACATAAACAAATTGATTAATTTGATTAAATTTATCCAATTGATTTCACAAAATTACATCGATAAAGTGGGATTTTGTATGCTTTTCGAAGCCCTTTACTTTTATTACACTGTAATGACCTGCTTGTGATCGACATCTTGACTGAGCCTAATTATTTCTCATTTGGTTATATAGTATTTCCCATTATATAACTTACAGCTGGAATCACGAAAAAGTTGTATACATTCCCATCAGCCACCTCGCTTTTACATGTTGTTCTGTAAAATAAAAACAGCCGTTACATCAAACTTCAGATATACAATCTTCCATGCATCACTGCTATGAATCTACAGAATCAAACCAAACGTCTGTGCTTAAAAGTAACCGCTAAACACAGTAAAAGGCGGTACAAACATAGTACACAGAGCCTCATCGGAAATATTAGCCAGTTAAACTTTCTCTGAGGTACAGTTTCGTGATCAGCAAAGTTTGGATTAACGACTTTAATATTTTTGTTCACATATTTATTATTTTACTATCTTTGAAAATAGAAATATGTGTAAAAAACTAAACGTGCATTATGATAATTTGGGAGCCAAAACGATGCCTATGAGAAGGTGCGAAACCCTAAAATAATTTTACTTGTTTTGCCCTTCTACAGTAGGGGCCTATTATCTGACCGCCGCTTATCAGACCTTATGATTAGCCAGACCTCAGTAGTATTAATAAATATAAATATTTTCTTTAATACTGTGCGACCAGTGAAACAAACGACCAGTTTTTAAACCATTTATGTTTCTCTATACATTCCGTTAATCAGTTATCAATTGTTTACGGGTAATAAGAATAAATGTTTTCCTCAAAATAAATCATGTTTGTCTCAGGAAAAGAAATTATCGCGTTAGGGATGACACAAGATTTATCAACACGTCATGTCGTTGATTTCATCCAATCAGAAACGCTGTGCTGAATCAAGATACAACTTTGAGATATTCAAATAATATTAAAAACACTTTGAAGTACTTAAGTTCACTAAAACACAGTACAGGATATCCGGAAATATCAGTTCAAATTAGTAGTTCTGATGCTATTTCTCATTGTTGACGAGATGTCATAACAGGTGCAGCCCTGATAACGTTGTAAATAACCTACTCAATTTCCATAGACAAATGAGGAGGTTTCACTGGTCAGTTTAATTTAATCCAACTTGGGTAGAAGTATTTCATTTCAACACTTACTCGGTGGTTGAAGTAGAGGAATCATCGGTCGTGTTGACTGTTCCGAAGTTTTCTGCCAAGTCAAGTAAGATTGAAGCAATGAAAGATGACATCTGTTAACATAAATAGAAAAAAGGTCAATAAAAAACAATAATGCCATTTTTTTTTTTATTTTTTTTTTTAAATATTCCTTATATGTTTTGATAACATTCTCAACTAAATACGAACGGCTTATTCTCAGTTCCCCCACTCTTTAAAGCAAAAAACATGGGGAGAAGAGTGTTGTTAGAAGGATTATAGACTGTTTCTGAGTATAGTATTGGCAGTATTTACCTGTAGTTACTCGTGTCTTTACCTGTGGTTAACCCTTCTATCTAAGGAGGTGATCTATCTAAGCTGGAAGCTGATCATATTTTATTTAATAATACATCATATACGATTTTTTTTAGATTTTAGTTACAAAGTTAAAACTAATCATATTTCAATATTAATTATACATATGTATAAATATTTTCAATATTAAATATATCCATTTTGTAGTCCTTGTGTTGCTGATATGAAATGTGATAAATACGAAAATTATTATTATATTTTGTACTTTAAACATATTATTCAAGCATTAATATAAATAGATATAAAATGAAACTTTTCTTTATAATTGTAACATTTAATAAGATGCCTGAATATTTTATGAGACTAAGAGTGTGGTGTTTAACAGTTGATAATTAAACTGTCAATAAGGAAATTCATCCAACTTCCTAGATGTTTGAAGTATCTTAAATCTATCATAATAATTATTGTGTGGTTCAACGCTTTAGATGAACTTGGGGATGCTGACCTACCCATTACATGTACAACAAATATGTGTGCCACTTGATTGTCGGACTGTAGTGCTGACTATACCCCGGCAACGAAGTTAGGGGGCGGTATACTGGAATCAGTCTGAAATGGCTAATTGTCTCGGACATGGTAGATATTTGTATACACATAAACATTGGAATATCGTAGCCAATTATGCAGGCTACATTGTGACACACTTTCCAAGGTTGTGAGGTCAAAGGTCAAAGATGCATTATGTTACTGAAATGGCTAATTATCGCCGAAATGGTACTCATACATTGGAGTATATGTAGCATTGATGCAAGCTACATTGTGACAAAATTCCGAGGTCATGGGTCAAAGGTCACATTAGCGGTGTTTGTCTTTTCCATCGGTCTGTCGGTACGATATCTGAGGTTAGACTTTTTCCTGACCCTTGATCTTTCTATATATTTCCCCTTGTTAGTGTTGCCCCTACAGAGACAATCAGCTGGAAGGCGGGTTTATTGGTTAGCCCATATAGGCGACAGTTCTAGTTTTTTTTATTTTAATTCGAATTTTAAATTTGAGATATGATTTAATGTACAAGTATTGCTTAACTTGACTATTCCTAATATGTGACTATTATCAATATAACATTGCTATATTGTATAATTATTTGAAATGGTGGCTTAAAAAGTGTAATGAAAATGAAATGTAATGTAATGTAAAAGTTTTGCAAAAATCATTTTTTACTTTACAAACTAAATTTGATAAACAGACAATAAAGTGTTTATTTATTATTTCATTTTATCAATTTCATGGCCCCCACAAAAGTTATTAAAATTTGTTATATGTATATCAAAATATTACCATTATATATCAAATACACAGGAAAGCTTCAAGTCACACATGTAACTTTCACACAGGTAAGTTACCTGTGGGGTAAGGTGGGGGAACTGAGAACACCTAACTAACGAAGGTTAATGGATAACTAACACACAGTATCGACATTTTTATATCATTAAAATATTTCATTCGTTTTTTAAAGTTATATCACAAGAAAACAATTCAATTACAAAACAACATTAGTCATTGATATTGACAAAACGTTTCCGAGTTTCCAAGAGCTTGTCACAGCTTACAAACTAGAGGAGATAACCGTCCATATATCCAACCTACGCACACAGCCCTGAACTATTATGGAGTTTAACATAAAATACATTATTAAATGTCCACAAAATTTACAAATGATGTTCGAGTAGACAGTTTGCTGCCAGATGAGTAATTTAGGAGTGGAACGACTGGTTCGCCCGTTGTCAGTATGATGTAACCGGGTTGGGTGTCCTGCTGGGTGTCTTCGGCAGTATTTTTCAGTGAGATATTACTATAAAGTCGTCATCAGTTCCGCGCTATCACAAGGAGACAAACACGAACATATCGCAGCCTCCTAAAACACACACGCATACACTACACGCATGCATCTTGCACACAGGGGAGGCCGTCCTTAAATTACCATAGCTATTGATAGGACGTTAAACTATACTAAACCAATTCAAGTGACAATTCAACATTTCAAGGACTCGACATTTATATGAATGTAAAGTATACCTCATGTGCATGTGATCTATTTGAAAATTACCGGTGTATCAATGTTCAAAACTTACAAAAATACATGTAATTAACTTTTGAATGACAACAATTACGGTTGTGATTGTTGTTACAAACTATTCAGTTGCTGTACCATGGTAACATCAACAACAATCATCAGTAAAGCTGTACTGCGCCTATGAATGTAAAAGGTAGCCTCGTAGCTGGCATGTAGTCTTGCACGTTTTACATGAGGTTCTGGTTTAAAAATATATTAGATGTTGAACCTAAAAGCTGCTATAGAAACGTTATATTAGGTTATATCTAATACACCCTTCAGTGTTTTCTGTATTTCTACGAAAACTTATATAATTAAGACATACATTTTCATTCTTTTGACCTATCTAAATACTACAAGTTAGTCCCAAATAGACAAAATGACGATAAAGTACCTGGTACAGTATATGTTTACTTTGTTTTGGATTCTACATTTATAAAATATAGGTGCTACTTACGTACCTTTTTGCGAAATTTTCATTAGATCCTTTTTCACAGTTTCACTAAAATCCTGAGATTACTTGACTGAATCCACCATGCAGTGTCTTTTAAACATGTTATCAAAGTTAATGGCTGCAATTGATAAACTTTTACTCTCCACCACGTACACAATTTATGTTATTATACGGGTCAACATCGTTCTAATGTCAACAAAAATCTTATGGCAGTGTAAATACGTGTAACGTGAGGCTTAAAACGTTCCTACACTCACCTACATTTCAATGTAAATTTCAGTCAATATATGGATATCGTGAAAGTAACGTAGATATTCACAAACACTATTTACCTGATATTTGTTATGAAATTGTATAAAAAAAAACATTAAAAAAGTTTTTAATTGGTATACGTTATATTTTTTTTTAAATGATCACTATTTATCTATACATTGAAACAGACATTTGAGTATGTGGATAATGGTGAAGGCCATCCAGAGACATTTTTATATCATAGTAATCAATAATTCAGGAAAGAGTGATATTCATTTCGAAATAAACACGACCCCTTGACCCAAATGGTTGTATTATATCGTGATCAAATAAATACTGGAACAAGATTTGATGGAAAAAAAGAATGTTGTAGCTTTATTCTAAGATGGTCACAATCTACCCTTAAAACTTCTCGTACGAAACTGGTATAATTAAACGAATTAAAGCATTATTGACATTGTCAAACAATAGGTCAATGTGAAGTGAGGTCACATTTCTTTCGAAATATTCTCTAACAAATTGTCATTTGAAATAGTATACAAATATTTGCCCTTATCGATTTTCTCGTGACCGTTAAAAGCTACTTTGCATAATCAATAAGCACGAGTACACGTACATGGGAACTCAACCTCTATACCTAAAAGGTAAATCAAGGTGAATATAGGTTGGGTTTATCTTTTAGAATAGGATAGTTAATACTCGGGCAAAATTTGTTTATATCTATTGAGATTAAATTCATGTAAGTTTTTTAGGTTTCGTCCTTATTTAACTTTGACAAACATGAATGTTTTCGGGCGTGCTGACACGAAACACACTGCAAACACTATGACCATATATATATACCACACAATATTATTCTCTACATAATAACAGATGCACTTACCTTTTCATGTGTTCAATCCAAATTTGAATAGATTTTCGTCATCACTATCAGCATGTGTCTCGTTGCTGTTGTACATGGGAAGAATGAATGTAAAGATTTGAAGGAAACCGGTTGACAAACCCATCCACAACAAAGACGTACAATATCATTAACTATCCCACTTCGTAATTGATATTCTAACATGAAGTATTACGAAACCAGACTCCTCAATGAATCATCGACAGACCGCACATAATGTGTAACACCTCAGAGCTTGACTTATTTCGAATAGAACAAACACTTTAGAATAAATACCAGATTAAGACGGTTGTCCGTGTTCCTTCATGTCAATGTAGTTTTAAAAGCGTTATTGGTTTCAGGTGATATGAATACAAGGACATCAGGTATATTGGATATTTTTGGAGATATATGACTATTAGTCATCTTTGCTTACATTACGTGATTGTCATATTCAATTGCATATAGTGTTCAAAATAAAATGCAATTGGAAAATCTTTATTTTTTCTTATACTTAATCTTCCGGATATTGAATAATAGTTTATTTATAAAAAGGTATATACAAAACTTCTGAAGATAGTTGTTCCAAGTCCTGTTATTCTTTTTTCATAAGCGGAAATAAATTATTAATGTTACAAATGATTATATCTTTTTTTTCAAATAATCACATTGTGTCTTGAACTTAGAAGAAAATTCTATGTTTTTTTTCATATTTTTCAGTTTTGGTTTTTAAATGATGTTATTTTGCGACAAAATATAAGGGGTTTTTCAATACAATATTTAAAACGATGAATCTAAGACGCATATGATAGCATCTTCAAAATCTGGAAAAAGATACAGTATGCCAAAAATGAATTACCTGTATCATATACCTGTTTTTCTTCTATGACTCGTTGTTGATGTTAAGGGTCAAAAAGGTGATAATCTAAATTGGTCTAAACTACAATTGAAACGGAAGGGAGGTGCGAAACATCTCTAAGTTATGATATTTTTTTCCAAAAGAGGTGTACTGGTTAAATTCAAATTGATAGTGAATAAAGTGTGTATAGTAAACCACTATGTGTGTACGGCTATACAAAAGCATAAATACTGCCACAAATTGGAATATCTGTCAACTTTTAAACTCACTTGTGATTATTTGACTTAAGTCTTCGTAGGCCTTATACGAAGAATCTAGAAAGGGAAAAAAATCCAGTTTTAATGAAAGAGAATTGTAACATCTTCAAAATGCTTCTATTGTGAAAGTTTTCATTTCTTTTTAGATAAAGAATTGTTTTAAAATACCACCTTCTTCAAATTATGGCCTCAATTAAATTCTATAGTGAAACCAACGCATCAAATAAATATTAAATTACTTTTATTGCGTCATATAATAAAAAAAAAAGTCACATATTTACCAACCAACTATATTCTACACCAATCCAAAACAGAACTTCGTCAATCTTTCACTTCATACTCGTCTGGTCGACACATAAATGCGATATGGAATTCGCTTACAGTATTAGTTTAATTCAAAAGTTTTACCTCCGCGCCTACGTGAATCTATGATGACAGACAAAGCTTGTGTTATTATACCAACAAAACTTACCCTTGGATGATTAAAGCCGAAATTCTTTGGAGATAATTCCATCACGCACCCATGAGAATAAGCACACACTACATCGCGAGTCCTGATGATAGTGTCAACGGGAAGAGTAAACACGTAATATACCAAAGTTACATGGCCAATCAAGGTGGCTATATGTACGTAAACTCTTGCCAGTATGTTTACCAATGTCTGTCGGGATCAGAGAGTGTGCTATATATCAACAAAGAACTTTGTATTCGTAATTATACAATTCCCTTTTAAACACTGAATATTATTAATACAATACGTCCCTAAATATCATTTAATCGACATAACTTATGTCTTAACTACAAATTACTAGACACATCATCTATAATTTAAATGTCGACATTTCGTGATATATCATAATTGGTCGAAATACTTTACACGTAGAAAGACAATGTCAGGATCAGAAACTCGTCTGTCTAAAATAGCTTATGTCGATAAGTGAAAGGCTTTTAAAATATAATTCAACATATCAAACTTACCTGTATGTATTTAAATAATCAATATATCAACCTTACCTGTATGCATTCAAATAGCTTAAATGATTTTCGTACATGTATGTTTTAGGAGTGAAAGAGAGAAAACTGATGGAGGGTGTTGTCAATAACTGTAACCCTTCGATTTATGTACAATCATACATCTAATCTGTTGTGGTGTTAGAGGGATTACCGGAAATTTAATGCACGATTTCAAAATGTGTAATCCTTACTTGAAAGGTACAAATAGTACTCGCTTCGTCATTACGTCCCTGCGTGCCGCTTTTCCAAGTCGCATGAGTAGGGTTCGATTCCCAAACTGGTATTATTTAATCTACCCTATTACCTGGTTTTCTCCATTAGGCCTCCTGTGTGTTTTTATCAGGGTAAATAAGAGAGATAACAGATAATATCAATTGTAATTGCTAAAGAATAGATCAAGCTAAATAATCTAGAAAGTGTAAACGACAATGAAAGAATTGTACACCATTAGTTGAAAACAGGAAATAATCAATTTAAAGTGGAAAATAAAAGATTGAATATTGCTGATCGTCAAGACTGAACAGATTAATATTTTTGATATCCAAGATATAGATGGTCAATATAATTTTTGACACAAAGGGAAAGGGACTGGTCGTCATTGTACCGAATGAGTGATAGTTGTATCATTTGAAACCTGTTGGTTTGTGGGACTTAATACTAAATTTCTTCTTTTTGAAATCTCTGTATCTGTCCATTTAGTTGATTGTATTTGATTTAATCAATAGCACTGGGAAGGGGAAATATCAGTAACGTTCTGTACAGGGGAGACAACAGTAACGTACACCTAACGTTCGCAGGTGCCAAAATGTTTCATCAAAACTTCAATCATTTAGAACTCTAACGACATTTCAGGTTATGCACTAAAACAGAGCAGTGAAGTTTGTGATTTCTTAAAATAAATATGTGTGCATCCTTTTCATTTATTAATTATACAGAATTTTATTTGATGCAAAGCAATAAATATGCAAATGAGTTTACACCACAGTTTTCGATTTCCACAATTTCCTTATAAGAAAGTGTCTCGTAGGGTGGAAGGTGGGCTAGAAATAAGACTCAGAACAAATATTTTTAAAACCCACTATATCCAAATTTTACCTCATATTTAAATGAGTTATTTAAATATTTTAATTAGGTTTTTTCCATTTTTTTTTCACATCGTCAGAAGTAGGTAAAAAGGGTATAATTAGCGTCACTGATTGCAAGTACACAATTAATAAATTAGGGGTTTCTATGTACCTTTCCTTCTGATTCAACAATATTTTAGATTTATTTAGATTTTCAACAGTTGGCCCGCACAGTCACCAATTAACTCTAGTATTAATAATATTACAGTAGACTTTGCACGGCGCTGCTAATAACTCAATACCTCTGTAGATTAAAAGTTACGTTAGATCTGTAAAATAAGGTTTGGTAAAGGAATATGAGCCCGATAGCAACCCTGTGACAAATTTTATACAAAGTAATTTAAAGTTATTTTGTAACTACAATTTAAGTTATTTGCTCTTCATTGTTAATATAAGGATACTATTCTTTTATAATGAAATTGATTGTATCTATACGTGTAAGTAACATACAACTTTTACGTCATCATTGTATCTATTTCTACACAGATTTTATATCTCATGTGATTCTGCATTGTTCTGTAACAGAAAATCTTCGTGACAATTTATGGTGTATAATTGCCTGCATTTCA
>JAUMHH010203798.1:0-13189 GCA_032359455.1 Chlamys rubida
ATGGTGATTAAAGTCCCATCAACGACACAGCTTTCAAAGAGGCTATATAGTGACAATGCCATGCAAATGTAAATATATAGATTTGAATGTCATTGTATTTCTTTGCGGGAGCGATTCTGTGCGAAGACGTCACTTCTATTGTATATTCAATGTAATAAACATTATTAAGAAGATTCCAGTTTTTGTCAGTCGTAATACAAACGCTGTCATGTGCTAGACATGAGTGGTATGGACTGACTGGCACTAGAGCCGTTTTCATTTATCGCAATCCCACAAGGACCTGAGCATTTGTTACACCAATATCTGGACCCAAACTAAGGTGTTCAGAGTAATTTTATGAGGATAACCTATCTTTACTTTTACTAGTATTACAAAACTCGATGACGTCGTTAAAACCAACCAGTCAGCTAAATAACTACACTAGGCCTAACTTAAGCCGAAAAACTCGATGATGTCGTCAAAACATACGAAAACTCGATGACGTCATTAATAATAGGTAAGAAAAGTTATCCTCACGATCAAAAGTTATGCTCATTTCGTGAGGATAACCTTACTTTCATTTTACTAGTATTATATAGGCATAGTGTATCTTGAGGGTGGGTATTTACCCATCCTCAAGTAAAGCTATTTCATAAATTTTACATGTTTTAGGGGTTTATATCGACTTTCGGTAAAAATGACACCCCAAAGAATATATTACCTAAACTAAGGTGTTCAGTAATTTTAAAACATGTAAAATTACTCTGAACACCTTAGTTTAGGTCCAAATATAGATGTAACAAAAATTCTCAGGTCCCTGAGGTTGGACCAGAGTTGTTCGTTTATGAAATATGGTCGGACCCAGTTATCGGATGTTTTTTTCAGGCGAGCCTTGACAAAGCCTTGCAAGGCATGCATAAACATTTGCAGGTCCGCCAGGATTAATACACGAACATATTAAATTTAAAAACAAACATACCGGTTGTTCCGCAAAAACGAACAGGCCCTTGGTGTAAAGTAAAGGATTCTTAAACATCAAACATCACTAATAATATATGCGGTCACAGTGATCACATAAGGACTGAAAAGAATTATAAAAATAATAAAATATCTACCAAATTTCCGTAAGTTTACAAAACATTCTTACCAACACTGAACAGTTGTATTGCACCAGAATATATCCCACATCCGTAACTCAGAATCGTTCACGTTATACATATACGTTGTGCAATCGTTGCCATTAAAATGTACATGAATTATGATGTGTGAAGCTATGATTGGTTGAAAAACCTCACGTGACATTCATATTAAATGTCCGATATTGATATCACGAGGACTTTAATTAAAATAAATGCATTCGGGTTCATTGAAAATGAACCAAAATGCGACCATTCACCTACCTGGATACAAGTTATGAATTGTAGACTAAGAAACAAATGTTGTGGTGTCCAACTGGTCAGCTTAATTCCAACAAACATTCAGTTGTGAGAACACCGATATGTGTCCATCCCAATAACCATTCAATAAAAGATGATTTTAGTCTGAAAACATTATAAAACGGAAATAAATACTTATAGTCTGAAAATAGGACCACGTTATGGGAAATTTTCATCAATGGCCTTACACTACAGCCGTCATTGCATTGCATCTATATTTAGATCTGTTTTATATTGGCAGACATTATTGTATTTTGTCACGGTAAGATGCTCTATGACAAGGTGGCGTATTGTTAATGTATGTTAAGTTCGACAACACTGGCCTGATTTCAGGGGAGTCGATCTTTATTACAGGTATACATACTAATTTCAGGCGAGTCGATACTTGGATAGGGAGGGAGTACAGGTAGATCTTAATTACAGGTATACATAGTGATTTCAGGCGAGTCGATACTGGGAAAGAGGATATACTGCATAGCGGGGGTTTTGATTTCACTATATTCGCGCTTTGACTAATATCCGCGAATTATAAACACTAGTTTCTGATAGAGAGTATATCTAAACTGCTCCCCCGTTAATGTGATAACTGTCAAATGTAGTTGGTGTTCGTAGTCTCTGTTTATTTTGTTTGTGTTTTGCTTCTTTGTTAATTTTCTTCTTACATTCGTACTTTAGAAGTCGTATTTCCAAATAAACACTTATATCGATGTTTCGATCCGACTCCTCTGTCTACAATATTGAATTATCACGTGCCAAATAAGATTGAAATGTCTTTAATTGTATTAAACGGGTAGTCTTTTAAAGTGTGGTCACTCTTTTCTTTTTTTGGCATACACTGTAACCCTTGGGAAGCATCCTTCATTATAAAACTTGTGCGCTAGAGGCTTCCTACTTATCAGGTCAATATATTTATCCCAGAGGGCACAGTCTTTAGACATTCTGTAGGCCATGGCAAGATCCGTGCAAAACACACAAATTCAAAATCTCGATATTGGCACATATGGTGTAGTATTTTAAACAAACGCCCGTACTTCTCCTTTTGTGCCTCATTCACTGTCATCGGGGGCTGGAGTTTGGCGTGATATTAGTAATGTAGGGTGCAGGTCACACTTCATTGGTACAATGGTGAACTCCCCGGACCAAATTCTGTCCTACAACAATATAGTCTAAATCCATTGGCTCATATCGGAACAGTTAGTCTTTTAATGGTCTAGTTATATATCTACCTTTGAAGTGCCTGTGATCATATTTTATGTTGGGACCTTTGTCATGCCTTATTTTTATTTCAATATATATTAGGGCTTTTGAAAAGACCTTTTGTTTTTGTTCTGTTTATTAGGGCTTTTCACAAACAGTTGAAAAGACCTGCTGTTTTTGTTCTGTTTCTTCTTCTTCTTCTTCTTTTTCTTCTCAATATCTTGAGACCAACTTTCCTTCTAAATGGTAATAGGTATGTACATGCTATTTTGCCAGGTTGTAGGTAATAGTTTGGAGATGGCATGGCCAGATTCTGCGGATCTGCTGCCGACTCTATAGTGCTTCCTCAATACAACACCATGCTTTTTACAGCTAAGGTCATTTATGGACGTTCCTCCATGTATGAAGTGTATGCGTGCTTGCGTGGTGTATGCAGGAGACAGGGTATGTTGGTGTGCTTGCCTCCTTGTGGTTTGGTTTAATTTTGTTAAAGCTTAAGACGTCCGTTGAAGGCCCGAGCTAGACCCTCTCATCCGAAAAAGTGAATTCATACATCATTTTTGTCAACTGAATTCATACATCATTTTTGTCTTTTGCATTCCTCTATCGGGATTTACCCTTAGATGTGAACCGATGCTGAAGATCGAGGTTTGACGTTTTACTAGATCACAGTATCAGGATGCTGATCGATCGTGTATGACAGGTGTCACCTTCATCAAAACCAACAGAGAATATTTTATCACATAATGTACTGTGTTATACAGTGAATATACCCATGTCATATTTTTTTCCGTATTAACCCATGTAATATGACCTACCAGCCCTGTGATTGGTTGTAAGTTTCAATTGTTTCAATTGTAACGTCACGCCTAGGACAAGTACATGCCGTTACAGACTTATGCACTGGAGTCAAAATGGCGGCTTTTTACATTTTAGGGTCGCATGGAAATTGTCGTTTTACACGATTAATGCCTTAAATCTTGATTATGTGATAAAAAGGATCTTACACTCGTTTTCATTTCATATGAAATTTATGAAACTCGTCACAAATTTTGCTTTTAGCTCGCCAGAGGCTCATTAAATTGAAAAATTCTTAGACTCGTTTCAAAAATATCATATGAAATGGAAACTCAAGTAAGATCCTATATTTATGTGAAGTAGATGCAAGTCTGGTTCAAAGAAAAGTTATTTCTCATAGTAAAATCACATGAAACAAGGATTAAATCGTGTATGTGTTTGTTGATACTCCCTTGGTAGTATATATATTACTGGGTATTTTATGTAGATATCCGTCTGTGAACTTAGGGGTATGGTGTGATATCTTACTGTTTATCCAATACTTCAGGTAAACAATGCCATGATAGATGGGGTACAGCTGCGCGTTTCCATGGCGAGGAGACAACCCACGTTTGAGCAGGCCACAGATCCATCTACAACATCCTGGTCATCAATAGGTAACGGTTATATTATGCACCTCCTGGAATTCTACAGGACATATATGGCTTTTATAAATAATACCTGTTTCTCTAGAGGAACCCTGTATACACCTCAGTTTAGACACCAAGTGTTACTTTTCTATACCCCAAGTAACAAAGTTGAAGGTATAACTGGAATCAGGTTGACCATCTGTAGAGAGTTGCTGAAGTACTGGACCTTTTACTAAGCAAACAGTTGCATGTATACATAAATATTTTTTATTATAATTTGATTTTTTTCACTGAAATATATCTCTGCCACAGACATTTGACCTTGGAACTTTTGATTATAAAGCAAAGAGTTTATTACTGCACTACTGGTCATGATAGTCGTTATGTTAGTACTTTTCTGTAACATTACTAGGAGTCCACTCAAAATGTTCTGAATTCTTAAAAAAGATATTTTTTTAATTTTGTAGCTGCAAGTTCCTCACAGAAGGGATCACACAAGGATAAACGAGCTATGGTCACCTATGATGAGCAAGACATATTCTGATTGGTCTACACTAGAGGTTAAAGGTTATTCAGTGTGACCTTCTCAAGAGGTCAAATGCTATTGAATATGACAAAATCATCAAGCACAACCAGGATGTCCTGCAAGTTTCTGTGGTTAATCCAGGGGTGTGAAGGTGAACACCTGGATCTCGGACTTCTTCGGCAATCTGGACGAAGGTGAACAATCACAAGAATTTGAATTCCATTGATGACCTGTGTTTAGGATGATAAGCTGTCAATATAGCTACACTGTACGAGGTGTTGTGTGGTTTTCACAGAATTGTGAATTCCATTGATGGTTATAGTGCTTTAGACGGAATGACAACCATTGACGTCCATACATGTGTTACAGCTACGCATTGTGATGCTCGCGTTGTCCTCAGAAATTTGAATAGTGTGATACCTGTTCATCGTCTACACAGATGTATCTGTAAGGCACTGGTAAACACATCCGTCCCCTATACAAGTAGTGAAGTTTAATGGCATGGCATACTACTGATGATAGCACAGTTTTGTGCAAAAGTTGTCTGTACAACATTGAGTACATAGCGAGGTTTTTGAGGGCATTATTACAGTATTATACTACACAACCCGTCTTTGTGGATGTTCAAATTATATTACCTCATAAACCTGTGGAAATTGTATTTGCAAACTAACGCATGTTGAACATCTCCTTATAACTGTTTAAGGACAAATATGAATAAAATTAAACAGTGTATCCCTCACAATCATCCATAATGATGTGTTAATGCTCTTTTACATAAATAAAACACAAGTTGAGACGTTGTATTTTTGTATGATTTATTCATAATAAATAGTTTGGCAGCATACCAAGCACATAGGGTGACATCGTGTAGCACAGGGGTGAAGTCAATACATGCTGGAATACAAATAGATGCTGGGTACGGGTGTCATTAACATCGTCTATTCTGTAGTACACGTAATTATAAACCCACAACCAATATGGGTTGAGCACTATTCTCATGCTGTACATTCACTTGTGTATTCCAAATAAGTTAAAAAAAAAATCATTTTATTTACCAATTATGTCAACCATTTATAAATGGAGAAAGTCATTAGGTATGTTTACCTGAATACAAATGAGCCATACAAGTTATTCTTAAGAACAAAATTCCTTCTAATTAAAAACTGCTATTTCTTGTCTCGTCCGTGGATGGAGACATAAAGTTTGTTTACATTATATATACCGTGTACTGATACTATATATACAGAGTGTCGTGTTAGTAAATACTACAGGTATGCTTAGGATTTTTCAATACAAAAATCTTCATAAGTATTAAGGCAAATCAAGTTATATTACAGAAAATAAACACTAGAAAATTGCAAATGTCATTGAATGTTTTGGTGCAGATTATTGAGACATAAACAATTAATTAAATCGTAAACAGCTATATTTATTGTTGCACCACAGAAATTAACTTGTGTGTAATATACAGTACAGAATACATAATATCTTATCTATAATGCCAAGTACATGTCATTTATGTTACATCTTATGCATGGATATTGAGTGACACTATACAGTGTAACAAAAATAATTAGGGCCATGCTTTCACTAGAAAACACTGGCGCCCTGCAGGAGTCACCTTGTTATCTTTGAAAATATTTAGTATATTGATCTCTCGTAGATCAAGTCCCTACTCAGAACATAAAATGATTTCCAGAGAACATATTCAAATCAAATTCTGTCAGTTAAAGATTTAATTAATTGAAGACAAAACTACCTAAGATATTGAGGTTGTATTGGTGGAGAAAATACATTACGGTTCTAGTGACAATATATAGTTTAATTGATTCACCAATACATTCCACATTACTTGGTCTGACTAGAAACTATCTTCAAATCAAAGTTATCAAAATACTACATTGACTGTAGGGTCGGTACAAACAGACTACCAAAATGACCGGACATGAGATATATGATGTGCAAGATAATGTTTACACAACAACAGACAGTACTGTGCTGAACACAAACCATGGGAGCATACCATACTTTCTGGTTTACGAGGAGACCGCTAGGGAAACAAGCTACTACAACCATAACCTTGTCTTGTTAAATTCCTGAACCCTAACAAAAAACCTTATCCACTGTATAGAAAAAATATTGTAAAGACAAAACGTGAACCTACATCATAGACACGAGATTGAGGTCTATAACATAACCATCTACATGTATGTTAAAATAATGAGTGTTCTTAGTTATAAATAATTCCACATTATACAATGACGGGTTTTATGGTGATAGAACAACCTTTGAGGTTTCATTTGATGATTTAAACAACATAACCTCACAATAAGAGCACAACCTTGAACTCACAAAGACGGGATACTTTTTACTCGTACAATAAAACACTACAACTCTATAAATAAAGTCTCACAAAAATGATAGATATCATTTGATATACACCGACATTCACAAATTCTTTATATTAATGATACACATCATCACATGACCTTGTCATTACATTGACATAGTAACCCTGTCTTTACATGTTGACCCTGACCTTATAATGAAGTGATGACCTTGATAATCTTAACCTAACATGATGACCTTGTACTTCCAATGACATCGTGACCTTGACTTTACTTGAAATCTTTTCAGTTGATCATTAACGTAATGATTAAGAACCAGATACATCATTACTGAAATGAAACCTGTCTTGTCAACTTAAACTGGACTCTTTTAGTCAGATACAACAATGAGTCATCAGGAGCCGGGGTCATTCTGTCTATGTCCGATCAAGATCACCATGTCATTGCAAGAAAATGATCGGAGACTCGGAAACCTGTCTTTTTGGGACCATGAAATCATGCAGTATATTTAACAGACAGTCCCCTGGTTTTTAAATATAGAGCTTTCAGACATAAAATGATGTCACTAAAGGATGTCCTTAAAGTCAGGTGTCGATATAGCCAGGTTTCACTTTATATATATGTAGTAAATAATATCATTACAAAGTGTTTGAAATAGCACTATACATGAAGCCATAAAGATATGTATATGTACAGCTATATTGCCAGTACAAATCATTCATTTACCTATGAAAGGCTCATGTCAGTTAATTTTCATTCAATGGAAGACAGAATTATTTAAATGATGCATCAAACGTTTTACAATAAACTAAATGATGAACATATTTCCTACACTTAGAAGCTGATATCACTTATTTCATATACCAAACTCATAAGTTTATCATAATAAAATGCTTAATGATGAAAAAGCAGGGTTTTGCATAAAATGACACAGAACAATATCTAGGAATATCCAGTTTTTTCCAGTTATATAATTTTAAATGCCTACACCAATCTTAAGTCAGGAACAGCAACATTAATGACACTGTCCTAAATAATGACTGATTTCAAAAAGTGATTACTTAAAATAAAACAATGTAAATTGTTACCAAGTATTACAAAATCCAAACTGGTGTGCTGGGACATACAACTACTGGAGCGTAAATATCTTTAAATGAGCAAGAATCTGGAGATTCAATATGTAAAGAGTACAGTTTTGTTCATTGATGGACGGAAAATAAATGTTATGCAAAAAGCACTGATTTGAAGATTAACTTTAATTATGAGACAGTTATATGAGAATTTGTTCTTGATAATGTTTTTGGAGGGATGTCATATTAAAGCTGTAAGATAATAATAAAAGATAAATTAATATTTCTCCACTATCGGTTAGGATAGTGCCAACTAAATGGCACGAACAAATAAACAAACATTAAATACATGCACTAAATCTTAAACTATATGTATTATGTAACATTCAAAGTATGAATTCACTGATAGAATGTAAAATAAACAAAATATGTAAATAAACAATATCTTATGGAATTAAAGCTTCTGGTATTCATGAAATAAAATGGGGAAAAATATTCAAAACCAACACGAGTAATTGAAATAAATATTTGTCTCTACTGTATGGCAATGTTGTACAGAGTCCACTGAGAACTGATGTCTATCAACTCTCTTACTCGACAGATAACCTCATACAACCGGTGTTCCATAAAAATACACGTAGCATAGAAATATTTTCATATTTTAGGGAAGCCAAACCATTCTAAGTAAAAGTAATAAATTAAGAGAACTACTTGTAAGTTGGGATTGTTATCTACGGTAACCTGTCTGAATGTGAACCCTTTCTAATCTGGACAATGTATAAAACAGGCAATCAATTACATTCCACTAGATATGTTTCTTTGCAACCTGTATAGTCTGGACACCTGTATAAACCAGACATTCCACTAGACCCCACTGTATACATTTCTATGTAACCCTGTATAGTCTGGACACCTGTATAAACCAGACATTCCACTAGACCCCACTGTATACATTTCCCTGTCTATTGTACCTGTGTAATCTAAAACCTGCTTAACTTGTTCTGAACAGAAAAAAATGGTTATAAGTGTTCGGATTAAAAAGGTATCACTCTATCTGGGTCGGTATGGTGAGAGGTGTCGAGTAAGAGAGGTTTTATTTAAACACCTTACTATTGCAGAAACTTAAATGTATAAATAAGTATAAACAAAAAAATTAAAATTAAATGTAATAAATGTTTCATCAACATCATCAAGGTCTTCTGAATATTATGAAGTGTATCACAGATTTCTAGGAATAGACAACAAAACAAAACCTTAAAAGATCAATATTCTTCTCTTTAAGTCTAAATTGCTGAAATGTTTCATGATATTACAGAATTGTGTAGACTTGCTAAATGAACATGACTGCATGCTGACTATAAACTGATGATGTTTTCACGGGTGTTACATTACTGTTAAAGTGGAAATTCTGGACAATTTATTCAATATGAAAAATTGTGAGCATTTCCACACTGTGAAAATGTCTGTTATTACATTTTTACAGGACACAAATTTTGCGTGGTATACATCAGGTGATAAAAATGTATTGATATTAATGATCACTTCATGAAATGGTTGTAAGCATGGTAAATTTCACATTAAAATGAACTTGTGATACTACATTTATGATAACAGGTGTCTCGGGGACAAAATTATGAAGCATAAAAAAAAACATATCTATAATCATTATTGCCTTATTATTGAGCAGAAGCAGAGCAACACAGTCAAACCAACCATCAAGCCAAGCTCCCAGTACCATATCCAGTAAACACATTCAAACGAGCCATTAGGCTAAGCTCCATGTACCCTTTACAAAAGCATGTTAACTGTCCAAAAACTTCAAGTCAAACTTGGGGTGTCATAACCACGATAATAAAAGATAAGCAATAATGGGTGCTTGGAGCTACGTATGGTGTATATGTACAGAGTCAGAGTATGTTAATACAATCAGGAAATACAGAGGTTTCATTAGCAAATTTTTAATATACAGTATGATGGTCTTTCATATTTCAAAATTTGCTTCCCGGTGAAAATGAAAATGATATCCAGCCAACATATTTTTTTTACACAGTTACCGGTACATGCATTTTCATCAAGCATGTTGGTATACCTAGGTACAAACACAAAACAACTCGAAACAGGAATTTTACTGTAGGTAACTTAAAAGTAACATCTCTCCTACTGTACACACTGTAACAAACTCATCAGTGCATCATGAACGAAGGATGATACAGAAACACAAAGTCAATAGCATCACAAACAAAGGCAACATTTATAAATAAGAATTTACAATGTAGCTTATCAAATCAGCTGCCAAGCTAAACATAAGATTGCTGTAAGTACACATTTTTTCCCCATCATAACCTACAGTGGAGCGTTGATAATCAAACCACTTGAACTCCCAGCAATAGTGGCTGGATTGTGACATGGCTGGATCACTGGGACAGGGATGTATTGAATAGTCTTTATGTCCCCTTCAAACAAACACTGGCTGGATGGTGAGACACCCTGATCAGTGGTGGCTGGATGGTGAGACCCCCTGATAAGTGGTGGTGGCTGGATAAACTTAGGCATTACAGAAGATATACCATGAACATTCTTATTTCAATAGTATTTTTTATCAATATTGATGCTAATTACCTTAATGTGATGTCTTCGTAACAGAAGCATGAACATTTATTGGCATACTTTACCAGATACAAAAACATTGCTTTACAACTCTTGAGACAAGTGAAATGATAATGACTAGCACATAATGTGATGATGTAATAGTTATGTGTGTACATAGGTGTACTCAGAAGCTACAATGTATGATCTGGCTTAGTCCTTGGCTTAACATTTCTGTCAACCTTTCCAAAAACCAAAAAATCAGTTGCCTCTTTTCCTTCAAATATTTTTCAAGCTCACATGAATTTTTTTCCATATTAGACACTGGCGTAGTAGATCAAACATTGTCATGCACCAATTAGATTGACCCTTGACCTCTACATAGAGACAGGTAAACCCCGACCCTTGACCTCTACATAGAGACAGGTAAGCCCCAAGTTGTGACCGTCCTGTCAGCACTGGTACTGACAAAGGCAAGATGTGACGGGTGCCAGCGACACTGGAGTGCTTTGTCCTCGTGTTCAGCCACAACCACACTGGGTAGGGAACGTCCAAGGTCACCTGGAGATCAAAGGTCATGACAGAGTTATCATCAAGTGCATATATAGATACGTTTATCTGCTTTGAACAAGCTTCATTACAAATGATAACCAAACAACAAATGGCATATATAAGTCATCAGTCACAGACAGTGTTAAACAGCTCGTACACATTGCTCTGAGGAAGTAACACCAAGAACAATTTGAAAATTATTTTCATCACTATACATGTTGAAGTCTTTGCCATTCTATTCAATTTTACAGAGGTCACAGATTTTGGTTTGCAATATATAGTGTATGATTACCATTACACTTCACATAAACCCCACCTAACTAATACCAAGAGATTTTCATCGAACATCAGAATGATTATTATTGATAAGAACAAAAAGAATGGGTAAGTCACTCGTCCAAGAAGGGAGACAACTCCAGTCTTACCGTGCAGGTCTGTCAGCACTATTTTCTGGTCGTAGGATGATGACAGAAGGTAGTAAGCATTCATTGAGAAGCGAGCTGATCGACATTCTCCCTTGTGAGGCTTGAAGCTCTGAATTCCACGCGAGCCTCGGATGTCGTACAGCATCACACTACTGTCCTCATGTCCCGAGGCCAAAAGGCGCCCCGAAGGGTCCACACATACGGAAGCAAAGGCACTGCCTGTAAACAATAAAGGTAGAAATTGTAGTGTAATTGTGAAGTATGTACTTAATCCTTACACCACTTTAGACCATAATGGACGCATCCAGATCAATGCATGGTAGAGTCTACTGAAGTTGCATAGGGTTGAAAGGGTTAAAGAAGTTACTAGATATAAACAGGTATTGGGGATACATTGAAATGATTAAAGTGTCAATAAGAAGTATGTTGGTTTTGGTATATTATCCTAAATTAAAACCTTTTCCTGTATCGTATAGCTTTGAGCAGTTTGGTTTTCGTGTTTAAGTGGAAACAAGAAATGAATTTTTACTTTAACAATTGTTAGGCCTTTGGTTACTTAACAAGAAATGTTTACTGTTCTGTTGACATTAAAGAATCATATAACCTCATAAAAATATTTCTGTAAACATTCCTTATTTGTTGTTTATACAAATATATACGAGCAGACGGTAAGAATTCCTGGGTGTACCTGTAGCACTGGGTACCACGGTGATGGCCGTTGAAGCTCTCATGTCCCAGAACCGTGCCGTTTTGTCTTGTGATCCACTTACAAACATGCAGCCACCCCAAGTGTGTAGTGAGTACACATGACCTACAAAACAAAAACATAGAAAAAATCTAGTTCATCAGGGACAAAATGTATCTTTTATGTTTACAAACCACAACTGAACAAGTAAATTCACAGGATTTATATACCCCGCTTTCAAGACCATGTTAAACCTGTAGGCCGTTGTTGAGGTTTAAAGTAGCTATATACAAGTATGTGCACACCAAATTCGGTCATATGGATGGGCATCTTTATTTGGTTGAAATCTAACAATTTTTTAGGGCAGCTATTGAATGGAAACCAATGATCAAATCAGAAATTACCTGCCTAAATAATTATTTAGACCTAGTGTGTTGCTTGCAATTATGAATATGCATTCCAAATTTGTTTAAAATAAAGCTATTTTAGATGATTTGATGATATACGCAAGAATAGATCGGCAAAGCATGCAGTTGTTATGGCTCAATACATGGTCTAGGCCCGTTATATAGTGAATGGCCCTCATATTATGGATCCTTGACATGGAAGGAGAAAACTCCCTCTGAGGTGTCTAGTTTACCAGTTCTACTTACCAGAGTGTCCAGCCATGGCTCGCACTGGCATGCCAGTCTCACAGTCGGTCACGTAGATTTTGTTGTCGCCCGCCCCACCACTGATCAGTAGGGACGTCCTGTTAATGCTGTCCTGCATGAAGGTCAGGTCCCGTATTGTACCGTCGTGGATTGTCAACTCCATCTCCGGGCCAACTGAAATCATAAGGAATTTCATGGTAACGTAAACACATGATGATAGAAGTACATTAACCCTTTCACCACTGTAGACCATAATGGACTCATCCAGATCAATGCACGGTAGAGTCTACTAAAGTTACCTA
>JAUMHH010203809.1:0-12034 GCA_032359455.1 Chlamys rubida
ATCAATCCGCCGAGCCTTTTTTCACTGCGTATACGCTAATTTATACGCAGTCAGGGTTTACTAAGCTGAAGAAGGGATACATGTAAATATACATGGATGTTCATTGATCCACTGTGTATACATTTATGTAAACATGCAAATAAATTGTGGATATACTTGATGATGAAACTGACAGTCAAATTTTAAAGACAACTTTTGTACAGTACCTCTTACGAAGCAAAGCAAAGAATCTATTGTGTAGTCAACGGATTTGGAAAACCCTCAATTACATCACAGGGGTTCGTTACAAATGTCTGAAATACACATATGTTTTATATACCAATTTGGGTCTTAGCACACATAACCTATGTATTATTCAAATATTATTAAAAACTATATTAAGTGATTCTGATATATTTAAACACAGGTTACAGGAGCTCTTTTCGTTTGTGAAAACTCGTAAATATCAAAATGAACTTATATTACACGGCATTCAAAAGGCTAGGGACAAGAGGCCTTTACTCATTCAACAAAAAATGAATGATAAGTGTGAAATAATACCGTTGTTTTATACTTTCAACCCATGGAACTTTAATGTGTTTCCAATTATCAAAAGCTATGAAAACTTTATAAAGACAGATGAACGTATGGGGAGAATCGTTTGCAAAAAGAAATTCATCAACTGTAAAAGACAACCTAAATATTTTAAAAGGATTATTTATTATTTCTAAATTTATTGGTTCAAACAAACGTATGGGTGTCGAAATGTAACAAACCAATATGTGGTGTTTGTAGTATTATTGTTGCAGGAGAAGCTTTTATGAACTGTAGATCTCGGAATGTTGTTTATGCAATGATCTGCACAAATTGTTCTGAATTTTTATCGAAACAGGTTGTGAATTACGTCAACGTATGACACTTCACAGACGACAGACAAAAAGTGACCATCTATGCTGATATCATACAATTTGTTACTACGTACAATCCAAATAATTGTAACATGTTTCTTGTCGTTAAACATTTTGTGAATTTTATGAAAAACAGTGAGAACATGAAGTGTAATGTAAAAGACAACCTAAAAACTTGAAACGTTTACTATGTACATCCCAATTTGATATGAATACCGCAAATGCTGTCACTGGGGTAAAAAAATGTAAGAAACCAGGTGTGGTTCATGTAAGATTATCATTGAATTTTAAGACTAGGTTTTTGCAAATGGTTCCGAAATAGAAATTAGATCACACATTAACTGTAATTCTAAGAATGTTATTTACTCTTTTATATGTAAACAATGTGGTAAATTTTATATCAGACAAATCGGATGTGAATTGAGACTACGAATGTACATAGCCAACAAATGAGGACAATGAGCTAAGATTTTTAAAAGTTAGCAAACATATGCATCAATGTTCTAAATATGATTTTTATGTGTTACCTATTTACAAACTGAATAGCGAAGATGTAGTTGCAAGAGAATTTAAAGAAAAAATGTCTATAAAAGCCCTCTTCGACGCCATTTGCTTGTGACATTCATGTAAGCTTTTTGATGACCATGCCAATCATTTATATTTTCGATACAAATAGAAAGAAATCGCGAAAATAAACACATCCAGTGTATTGAATATGGTCAATATGTTTTGAAAAATTCGTTGTTTCGAATACATAATTTTCCTGCTACGTTACATGTCGCTCTATTATTCGATTTGGTATACTTACGGGCTCCATAAACCGGAAGAGGTCACCGGAAATACGAACAGTTTCTAGGCTGTAGCTGTACGATTCAGTGATGGAATCAGTTTGGTTGGATCAGATCTATTTACACGCAAATGTTACCGTAAAGAGGTCCGCTCAGGTGCCTAGGGTACCCTAGAGCTTCGCTCTTTTTCAAATATTCATATTTACTTCCATAAGTTTACGAGTGTTCGTACCGAATAAAGTCGCCACCATATTGTTTATATTGGAGTCCACCAAATGCAAACATCTTGCGGGAAACTGAAAACAATAGGTCACATGATGAAAAATGTGTTCTCTGCACCTATAAACAAATCTTTCCAACTAATGGGTGCTGATTTTAGCGACAATTATTTCGATTACTCGACTGTCGTGTGCTATAACCAGCTAAACATAAGACGGGTAACACCAAAGTCTCTTGTCGTGTATACACGACAACAGGGATGAGAAAACATTTATATTGTTGTCGTGTGTACACGTCAACGTTACGGAAAAAGTTAATGTCAGAGGAAACCGGGTCATCCGGAGTCTAATTCGCCCTGGTGAAAGTTATATGAAAGAATATGCTCAAGTGAAGCCGCTGTCACATATCCACTACGGTGCCCGTACGGCGAGTAAAAAGAAACCTTTTGGTCAGACCGCAAGGCGCCCGTACGATTTTCATGGGCACCGGGACATTTTTTACTAGACGTACGGGCGCCGTGGTGCTGAGCTGGCTGCTCCCATATCTCCCGGCGTTTTCATCTGACCTTTAGGCCGTAGACAGGCCGTAGCAGGCCCGTAGGGTCACCGTGCGGTTACCGTGAGGGAAGCGTGCGGGAACCGGGCGGCAGTCGGGCGGGCTCCGCGCTGTTTTTGATGTCAATTATCGTTAAATAATCGGACGGGCACCTTGCGGTGCTCACGGGTTCCGCACGGCTATCCTGCGATAGTCTCACGGCCACCTTAAGGGTCCCGGGCAATATGTACAACACTGGGCGGCTGCCGTGCGGGGTCCGTATCTCTCCCGTGCGATTTAAAAGTGTCCGTGCGGACGTCACGGCATCTTACGGTTTGGTGACGGGCTCCTTGCGATTTCAGGCATCATTCGCCTGTTTCCGTCCATTTTTGGTCGTCTTCCTTCTCGGCCCCATGACTCAAATGTTGCACCTCGTGTATAACGGAGAGGTATATATACAATTATTTACATATTAGATGCGCGGACGCCGTGGAACGCCAAACATTATCCCGCACGGTGCCCGAAGGAAGACGGCAGGGCGCCGTGCGGTGCCCTTGTTAATCGGACGGAACCCGAACGATTACCGCACGGTGCCCGGCCGGTATCCTTACGGTTTGGTGACGGACTCCTTGCGATTTCACTGCACTAATTTTCAAAGGTCACCGTACAGACGTCGTAGAATATGTGACTACACACGCCGTAGAAATAAAAATCGCCAGGTAACCGTACGGTTTCTAAATTGCAAGGTAAGCCGCTGGCACGACAAAATTGTGCGGGGCCCGGTGGATATGTGACTCAGCCATTACAGGTGAAAGGATTTTAACCTTATTTGTGATTAAGGATCTCGAGGGAACTTGATATTGTATAAAAGAAGGGTGTGGATTCCTGGGAGTATGAGGGGCGGGGGAAATAATGGTAAATGTTTGGAATTGTATACTTTCAGTGCTAATAGATGGATTTAAATCTAATTTGGAAAAAGTGATCCCCTGGCCCTGGAGGCAGAGAGATGGGGCCCAGGATAAAAATTAGGGGGAACATTTAAAAGACTACAACTTCACTACAAGTTGAGAGATTTTAATGAGGTTGAAAGTATCCTAGCTTGAACCTAAGGGACTCAATGTTGTATAAAGTTAAAGTTTGCTACTTCCAGGAGAGTAAGTATAAAAGGTTGACCTTGGGATAGGAGACAATACAGATGTAATAAAGGTTGACCTTAGAATATATATAGAGACATTGAGAATGTGTACAAAGTTGACCTTAGCACAGGAAATGTGGAAAATTATATACGAGGCTAATATTGGGATAAGAGACATTGCATATGTATAGAAAGTTGTGTTTGGGACAGGGAATAATGAGAATATGTACAAGGTTGATCTTGGGACAGGAGACAAGCAAGAATGATAGGAGATATTGTAAATATATAAGAATGTATACAAGTTAGACTTTAGGACAGAATATATGGAGAATGTATAGAAGGTTGATTTTGGACAAGAGATATCAAGTTGTATACACAGTTGACTTTGAAACACAGGACATTAAAAATGTGTATTGTCTTTGATGCTGTGTCTGGTTAAAAGTTGTGACTTTCAGTGAAGGTTCAAGGTGCGTTTGATACGGTATCTGACTGCTGGTGCTGTAGCTGACTGTTTTGGAAGGCTTAAATTTGTGTCTTTGATGCTGTTTCTGGTTTCAAGTACAGTGCATGATTTTCGAGAAGGTTTTACATGTCATGGGTGCCATGAGTGTGGGCTGGATATAGATGCTACTATTTATTAGCCGAGACTTGAGGTGTAAAATCCCATAGAAATAGTGTTGGAGGCATTAGGCCTTCAAACCTGACGGATCAATGATTTAAGATGTTGGGGTGATTTTAGGACTGGGGGACAGAGACAATACCCAACACCTGTGCGTGGGGAGTGTTCTGTGCATGTAATGTGTTTATGTGGGCACAAGTGACACTAGTTGAAGCCAGGATGAATGACAGTCTTTGTGCGCAGACTGTCCAGGTGGCAACAGACTAAACTCCCTCCCTACACATCATCATTAGCTTACTTCCAATGCAGTTTCTTGACGTTTGTCATCCATTGTCAAGTGGCAACAGTTCGGCCCTATAATGGTCACCAAAACACTAGTTAGTGTAAAATCTGGTACAATGCATTATTTGATAAAACATCACCAGACCGCTGAGTAATTTCACTATTTATTTTTCATTTGATCTAGACTTAACTCCATGGGTCAAAATGTATTTTCCTTTTAATGCCAAAAACTATGTAGATTATATAGGAAAAAATACAGTTTACTGTTTAAAATCAGCTCAAAAGCTATAAGCTTAAGGTCCAATGTCAAAATGGGGTGTGTAGGATTAAACTAGAAACACATAATTAATTTTTAGGCCAAACTTGATCTATTCCTAGACTAATGTAGTGGAAACTGGAGAGACTACATGTAATGCTCTTCACTGGGCTTATAGCTTAATTATTTTTTTTTACTTTAAGGAAAAATGTTTTTCATGTGATAAGGTATCACATCAATTATATAATTCTTTATATAAGGTCAAAGCCACACATTGTTTTCCCCTTTGTTCATAATGGTTAACCATATGATAAAGTAATTCAATGAAACATCCTGGATATATACAAAGTCCTTTAATGATGTGTACTTTTCGGGACTATAGATTATCATAAAAATTGACAGGTACAAGCTTAAGTGGTGATTCTGAAATGCTTTCTTTCTTTATTTAGGTGGAAATGCGTCATTGTTCTTGACCGAATCACAAAATACATAAAAAGGCCATGTGTTAATAGTTTCTAATATTTCACTTCCTTGTTCTTCAGTGTGCCAGTTCACATTATATACAATGGTAATAAATTGGTATGAAGGACAAATTAAGTGATCAATATTTATATCATCAAGTCAGTTGTGTCCTTTACACTAGGACAGAGTTTTTTTTTAAACTAATTGGTATAAATTGTTGTCCTTTAAAATGTCTCGTACTAAAACAGTATATGCGACTTTTTTGATGTGCCATCATGGGAATGGATCTAAAAAAAAGTATTGAGACTTGTTTAAAGAAATAAGGTATCTCCTCTATTCTGAAAAATGTTGAGTGTGTATGTTAATTAAAACCGACTGGTGTAAAATTTCTCATTCAGATTAACTGATTTTCTCATAAGGTTAACATTGGGTATTTAGCCACCCTAATGTCCACCTATTTTTGTGGTCCAGCTTCAAATTCGGTCGAAAATAAAAATGTATTAACTGTTATTCTTATCACTTGCAGCTCCTCAGAGAGAGGGTGTGAATTGGTGTGAGCAGTATCCAGGATGCGAAGTGTTGACAAATGGTTTTGGGCCAGTGGGTGTGACTGGAGAGGTCTTCCACTGCTAGGTGGCATCCCAGTGTCGACAGACAGACGCTGTAGCACCTGAGACACGCATCAGAAAATTGGAAATCAGGTAAGTCCAATAGTGACAATGATATCATCCCTTTTGTCGATAGCTATTGACAGACTTAAGATTGTGGTGTTAGTTGGTAGGCTGGGAATAACTACAGGTACAATGCATGTTTTATCCAATATCCATTTTCTTAGTTTAAAAATTGATATGTTTCTAATGAAAGATTATCAGCAGAGATGTTATTTCATATAGATCATGAAAAGACTGATTTTAATTAATATTGCACAATCGTTCCATACATTTTTATAGTAGCTTAAGATGATAATATTAAAAGTTGGCACCTAGTTACATTTATAATTTAGTTCCCTATGGTATATATTTATTGTATGTTACAGGGATTGCCTCCCTTTATTTTTCATAGAATTTATGGTTTATATTTTGAGAAAACAAATTGAAAATAATCACCAGCATTGAAATTTACATGTATGTGTTGTTTACTAAAAATGCTTATAACATAATTACACCTAAACAATGTATACATATAATATACACTATAGAGATTTGTTATATTATAGGCTAAAGACAATATACAATAGAGATTTATTAATTGTTATTTGAAAGCATAAAGACATAATAAACTATAGAGAGGCTTATTGTTATATTTAAGGCTATAAGGACATGATATATTACAGGGAGGTATTGTTATATTTTAGGCTAAGGACATCCAATAGAGACATATGTTATGTTTCAAGCTAAAGACATACAAAGACTCCAGCTTTATGTAATTGTAAAATAATCATAATCGTAAAATTCTATTCAGAAAAAAAAGGGAAAAAAAATTCAAAGCAATCCCATTTTCAAACTACCACAAACGAAAATGATATTACAATACGTATGTCTGTATGTGAAGTGGTATTTGAAAATTCCTGACTGTTATGACTTCCATATCAATATTGTTTGGGGAACACTTCACTGCTATTGAACCTGTTGTGTATTGTACGTTAGAGGTGTACCTATTAACCTAGCTTGTTTTGGTTGCCAGCCTGGGAAATCGGAAGCTCAGGATAATAGTGTATACAAATAAAGGATTAGTAAAGGTCAAAGATGGTCAATGTAGCGGCCATCCGACTTGCAATGGACGTCCGTTTTGTCCAGTTTGTCGTTGTCTTGCATTGTGTTGCCACGTTATATCGGGTGTTAATAGGAACTTTCAACTGGTAAATAAACACAATACAGTGTTTACAACCTGCTCTTCTGATTTCATATGTAATGAAAAACAAAACAGATGAAATCAAAATAAAATCTGATACATGTACCAAGTTTTATTTATATGGGATAAAAAGTGGGAAGTATTTCCAGTCATTTTGTGAAACCTCGGCAAAACATTTGTAACCAACGACACTTTTGATGAGGAGCAAATCATTAATTGTATTGGGACAAGGCATTACAGACCATTGAGCAGTTTTGTTTTTCAGTTTTTTGTTCTTGATGCAATTTTGTGGAGGACTTTAATGAGAAAGCAAAACAATGCTTACTGTCAATTAATCTAAATTTCTTGAAAAAAGAAACTACTTTAGATGACAGATTTTGAAATGATAGATGACTTTGTCCTTATCAAGGTTAGTTTCCTTTGGTGCACAGGAATCTTCTGAAGTTATTGTCGGTAGATACTCTCAAGTTTCGATGGCAATAATTTTAGCTCTTTGGGCCTGGTGAGCTTATGTAGTGGTAGTGCTGTTCAGTTGTCTTCAGTAGTGACCGTTCATTATATATATATACACTTTACTGATTATTTAGTAATTAGTTCATTTAAAAGTAATCAGAATTTCTCTAAATTTTGAAATTCATAAACTTAAGGGGTTTTATGCACTTCCCCTTCTGTTTCAACAGTAGTTCAGACCAACTTTTTGGCCCCTAGCATCATCGATGAGTCATGGAGCTTAAACAGCTGTGTGATGTAGTGTAATTCATTTTTGGCATACTGTAAATTGCCAAATTTTTAAAAGTGTAATCACCTGTGTGTGTTATGTTCGTCGAGACTTCTAGGGCCTGTTCATTTATGTGGAACAAACGGTTTGTTTGTTTTATGTGTAACATTTCGGGTATTAATACTAGCGGACCTGCAAATGTTTATGCAGGCCTTGTAAGGCTTGGTCAAGGATCGCCTGAAAACAGCATCAGATTACTAGGTCAGATCTAATTTCATAAACAAACAACTCTGGTCCAACCAGTTCAGCTGTGTGGACCGCGATAAAGGAAAACGGCCCTAGTCAAGAGGATGGCTGAAGGCGTTTTGACTAAATTTGATATGGATCGTTCCAGGGCTAAAGGAATTTAATCTGCATAAATGATGGTTGCCAAATGACCTATCTGGGGAAAAAATGACTGTCTTAATGTGGGAAATGAGGGTAAATTTTTATAAGTATATTTCTTAACTGCAGTCAAAAGCATTTGAACCTAATCAAGCAAAAACTGTCCTAGAGCCGAGGGGAATCAATGGTGTATAAATGAAAGATGTGGTTCTTTGGAAGTGGGAAGGAGGGGTCAGATATGGGAAATTTGGATGAATGTTCTAAGGTACAAGTGAAGGAATTTTAACCTAATTTGGCATGGAGCATCCATGGACCCTTAAAAATTTGATGCTTTACAAATGAGGGGTGTGGTCCCTATTGGGGAAGAATGGTTGTGTCTTATCTTTGAATAATTTTAAAGTTCCATCATGACAAATTTGACCAGAATTCATACAGATATGACTGTCGTTACCCTGACCAAGGGTTGTTATTGTAGTAAGTGCTGGGGTTCATTGGAAATCAGACAATCTTAAATTAGTAAAAACATTTCAATTTTCACTCTTGTTTAATCTGTTCAACATGAAGCATATTTCCCTAACACCATTATATAACTGAAGATAACAAAAATGTAGTTGTTTTCATTTAAATACATTAATAAGACCTCTATAAAAAAAAATTGCTAAGTTAATGATTATTGATGCAAATTCATTAGAAACAAATCTTATTAAAATATAGGCGATCAAAATCTTCTAGCTATTTACCACTATAAGAAAATATATCTGGCTAAACGTAATCGGCACCTTAATGTTGTGTGGGAAGTGACAGATATTACAAGTACTCCTGTCTAGCTGGAAACACAGGTGACGCCACCAATCAGAGCCTAGCTCACCTATATCTTCACATTTTCATAGATTTTAAACAAGGTAAGTTGTTCTGATTTGCATTTTTACTATTCAAGGATTATAATTATTTAATGTGATTTTTGGATTTTTAACAACGGGGAAACTCTTCCAACTATGAGCGTTTTGCAGATTTAATTTGAATCAAGCACAAACATTGTGATAAGAATCCCTAGCCTTTTCAAAAGTTGGTCCCAATTAAACAATTGATATTTTTTTTTTTGTAGTTTGTGTTACTTGTTTTGGTACAAAAACAGGGTAAACACTTCCACTCCCAAGAATATATTTCAATGTATAGATACAATTTGGGAAATATATTTCAAGCAGTAGACTTTATTGTTATATTTTATGACATGATTAAACCCCAATAAACTCCAAGGTGCATATCGTAGTTTCATTCCTTATGTACCATAAATATCAAATCATTGATTTATATTGGAAAACTGTTTCATAAAAGGGAGATAACCTACCATTATTTATGGCCACTGTAAAGAGGCCTTACTGGATTTGGCCATTGATAGGTTCAGAATACCTGATCACAAAGCATATCTTGACCTAATTCTTACTTTAAAACTTTGATAAAATGGCTATTTAGTGAATTTAGAATTTAATCAGTGTGCAAATTTAGTTTCAATAGGACAAGTCCAGTGAGTTTTCGAAATTCTGATGTAGGGCACTCAGGTCAAACTTAAAATAAACAGGAACAATTTTACATTGGACAACTGCCATGTGTCTAAAATCTTAAATTTACAATTCATGTTTAAACTTGCTTTGAAGAAAACATTACTTTTATTAAAATAATTATTTTCTCTCTATATGGACTTCACCCAAAAAGGATTTTCAAAGTTTGTACAACAGGATGAAAAGGTTATAGACATTGTCTTTCATATTGTTTAGACTTGTCCAACAGATAGTGTTTACCACACTATTAATGGTTGTTTCTAATGCAATTTGACCTATGTTTAGTGCATCATTGCATGCAAACATGTTGTCTGAAGCTAGATTTATCAACAAAAGATACAACATTGCTGAAACTTACAAAACAATCAATTTTCCTCAACATTTTAATGCATGGAAACCCCATGTCTTATCTGACAGTCTCAAGCTAAAAGGTCACTGTGCTTAGGGAAGACATTGTCTTGAGAGTATAAAGGTCACTATTCTGAGGAAAGCTCCTGTCTAATCTTACAGACTCAAGGTCATTGTGCTGAGGGAAGCTCCTGTCATATCTGATAATCTCAAGGTCATTGTGCCAGGGGAGCTCTTGTCTTATCTTACAGTCTAAAGGTCATTGTACTGAGGGAAGCTCTGGTCTAATCAGACATTCTCAAGCTTATTGTACTGAGGGAAGCTCTTGTCTTTTCTGACACTGTTTTGAAGAAAGTCATTTTCTTATTTGACAGTCTCAGGGTCATGTTCTGTTTGAACCCCATGTCTCATCTGACATTTTAAGACCACTGTGTTGAAGGAAGCCATTGTCATACATGACAATCTAAAGGTCAATTTTTGGAGGGAAGTCTATATTTAATCAGAAAGTTTCAAAGTCACTGTTCTTAGGGAAGTCCATGCCTTTTCTGACACATATTGAAATATGTCTCAAAGCAACGGTTTTGAGGTTAGATGTATTTATAATATTTATGCACACTGTATTTAACTCCCCCCTTCATATGATCTTGGCTGTATTTAACTCCCCCTTTCATATGACCTTGGCTGTATTTAACTCCCTCCTTCATATGACCTTGGCTGTATTTAACTCCCCCCTTCATATGACCTTGGCTGTATTTAACTCCCCCCTTCATATGACCTTGGCTGTTGCGAGGACATTAAACTCCAAACAGACAAAATTATCTACTAAACAATCAAAGTCAAGCTGTAAAATCTCATACCAACCAAGCCATACTGTAGTGGTCTTGCTGAGGTCAGATAAATAGTGTTGGTTTTGTAGGTCATCTTTTACACTTCTTTAAAGTTTCTTGGTCCATTGTCATCTAAATTCTATACTATAGATTAAAATCTGTATAGTTCTATACCATATGTTCAAAACCCATATAATTCTGTATCTTATTCATAACATAGATAAAGACAATAGGTTTACGGTAAGTCTAATTGTTCATTTATTCATGCAATTAACCTGTTTTTGAGGCAAAATCATTCAAGATGGCATAGTGTTTGAAATGAAAATATGATATCCTGAATACTGCAAAAGTGTCTTGGTCCATTGTCATCTAAATATTGTACCATATATGTTATAAAACCTGTATTATTCTAAACCATATGTTCAAAACCTTGTACAATCCTGTATCATATCTAAAACATAGATGAAGACAAGAGGTTTAAGTACAAATCCTTCATTTGTGCACTCACCCTGTTTCTGAGACAAAATCAATCAAGATGGCTCAGAGCTTGACATTTGCAGCATAGCATGGTCTAGTTTATGCCCACATTGTAAGGACATACTTGTGACTGTGTGCACTGTCTAGTCTGGCTTATATTTAATAGCCTCCTCAAATGTCTCAGACAGGTATCATAACTGTATGGTTTGGTGTGGAAGATTAAATTATGTCACCCACACTAATTGTTGACTTGTAAAGCATGTATATGTGATAAGAGGATTCTAAACAGACCACTGGGTCAGATATAGACTGAAGGACCTCACTCACCTAGATAAATATTGCATGAAAACATGAATGTCTATAACCAAATTTTTGAATACAAATAGTTTACATTATATACAGTAAAGGGTGTAAGCCAATGCTTTATAATTCACCATAATATTTTGGCCACTGAATATTTCACCCTTCCATCTTTCGATAAAATGAATAATTTTACAGAAGTTTTCTGATTTTGTTCATTGCAAGTGTAGCACTATAGAGTGTGTCATGTTTCTCCCCAAGTAACTTATACATTGTTACTAACTCACAAAGAAAACTGCCTCCCTTAGGCCTACATTGTTACTAACTCACAAAGAAAACTGCCTCCCTTAGGCCTACATTGTTACTAACTCACAAAGAAAACTGCCTC
>JAUMHH010203820.1:0-13187 GCA_032359455.1 Chlamys rubida
TTGACACGCATGACTCAGTTATATTGTGACCCGGAAGGCAAACAAACGGTCAGGAAGTGAAAAGAAATCAATGTTTAAAATAGCGCCCTACCTTTTGGCCCGTGAGGAAATTTTCCAAGAGACGCTTAGCTAGATCACGTGATCATATATTGATACGCATGTGCGTCCTGTTCACCTTGCTCACTAGGAAAATATATTCTAGGACCAAAAGAAAGAAACCCCCAAAAAAACGTTACCACCAACATAAATGTAATAAAATGCTTTCTGTATTTAATTGTTGTTTTTTGTGAAATCTTAACAAACTCTTGGAAATTAAATATGTCTAAAAAACCCAGCGATAGTTTGAGGATATAACTCGATAATCAGTCAAAACAAACAGAGAAAAAGAGAAAAAAATTGCCGTTTTCAATTGATGCTCAACACCAACCAGCTACCCTACTGTCAAACCACAAATGTCTTACCCTTCCTTTCTGCTAAAACTATCCATTATTCGTTATTGAAACATCTTGTTTGTTAAAAAAACGACTGTAGTGAAAGTATCAGTATTCAACAGTTATTTTTTATTTCAGTAATAGCGTAAAATTAGGCTTAATCTGTTGATATTAAACATCCATCATTCTATTATATGATTACACAGGGATACCTCTCATTACATTTACATAGGCTTTCATTTCACATTGTAGTATATGACTGCCGACTAGCGCAAACAAAAAATCTCGTTATCTACCTCTCTCGACCAAAGGTTGATAAAGCGACAACGTGCAAATCCGAAGGCAACCGAGCAACACTAACCCCTCCCACCTTGACGTCGTATTCTCGCTCCCTCGGTGTGGTATTCAGGGCCTCCACGTTGTATTCTGACCTTCTGGTATCGTTGCGCATAGATGCTTATTTTCTTTGAATACAATTGGTTAGATTGACTAACCGTAACAGACTTATTTTTAACGTTTCACAGATTCAGACATCATAACCAAGCCTCATTATGACGGAGTGGACATGAATTGAGAAGAGAATATAATGCAAAGACAATAACAAAATGTACGACTGTTGCATCATTTTGTAGACTGGCCAACAAAATCGAAAACGGCTCATTATTGTTTTCCCAGGTATTGTACGATTGCTTTCCTGCAGTTGAGTTGAGTGAAAACAAAGTACCAGTAAGCAGCGGCTAACAAATGTATTCCCAACTTCGCGATCAGGATACGGTTGTTAAATGTGACCTTTGAACTTCAAAACTTTATTATTACCGGTTCTTAACTAATGGTGTACAATTCTTTCATTGTCGTTTACACTTTCTAGATTATTTGCAAGCTTTGATATAGATTAGATATACTATTGTACGTAAATCGAATGGTTACAGTTGTTGACAACTCCATACATCAGTTTCCTCTCTTACACTCCTTAAATATTCATGCACGAAAACCATTTAAATAATATAAATACGCACAGGTAAGGTTGATACGTTGAATTATAAAAAAATGTCGAGAATCGAGAAGTTATGTCGAGCGCTTGAGATAATTAATGTAAAAAATAATATTGTGCATGTCCTAAATAAAGCACCGTAGTATGGTGATATAAATCAATAACATTTCTGAAAAACATATTAACAAACAACCTAGTTATTACTACAGCGACACTTTAATTACTAACTGTAACGACTGTCACGACTGACTCACCCTCAATGCGATAGAGCATCGCGAGCGACATGAAACACGCTGAAGTACAGGGTTTTATTTATCTCTTCAGTGGTTGACCCAGTCTACATGTATGCTGTCGCACCTGAGTACGAACTTGTTTCCTAACAACATGTTAATTTTGGGAAGATATCTAAATCACCCCGGCATGAACTGTACGTTAGGTTACTGATGCACCTCTGATGTGTGGGAGTGGCGAAAATACAACTCATTGAGTATTGACAATGACGGAAACTCTTGCTTGGGGAGATTATCTTACCATCGGAATATACTTTGCTATAGTGCTTGTCGTCGGAATCCTGGTACGGTATGATTATACTGTTTATTCATTGTTTACTGCTTCCCTATATATGCATGTATATCCAGAAGACAGGTTATTACAATACAAACGGGATGTGTGTGTGTGTTCTATACATTATTTGTGCATTATGATTGATGCTACCCGGGGATACTATCACATATCCTATGTTTATTTTGCGTGTATCACCGCTGTATCTTAATATTTTTGATTCTGAATTACTAAATTTTAATCTCGATAATGATTTTCATTCATTACCAATTTTGACAATACAGGCCTGTATTCCAATTAAAGCACTTGTGTCGTGACTTATTATTAATTATACATGTACATACTGACACTGTATTCTGTAACAGCCTCATACGAGACTAAGCATACATATTACTAATATACAGTATAAAACAATATGTAGTTGTATATATCACATACTCTCTTATGATTTTGGGTAAGGCCACACTTATCATTGACGAGAAGGAAACTACTATTCGGAAGAAAATTTACATTTACTCGGTGGCATTTATTCCAGTGTTAGCTATTGTACAGCACACTTGTAGTTTATTAAAGCTGGAAAATGACAACTGATTTACTACCGTCCTCGCAAATCTCAGTATACGAACATACTACCGACCTCAGATGAAAAAACTAGGTGCACAATTTGAAAAATTGTATAGGTAGGAATGAATATTAGAGGCGGAGACCGTGTGTGTACTTTGGTTTGGCACTTTGCCAAAAATGAAGTAAATGACATCTTCTCAACACTAACCATCACAGGAAAGCCCAGCAAAACTGTCGTTGAAAAATTGACGGAGAATTCGGAGGCAAAGAAAAAAAGTTTCTAAATTTATTCAAGCGAAACAGATGTCCGACTATTGACAGCGTTCACACCGGCCTAGGCAAACTGGACAAAACTGTAAGAGTCAATAGTAACACGACGACACGGATCTATGAGAAAATAACCCTGGCCCGGAGTCTAGAAATCTTTGACTGTCAATCTCAGGATAATCAGAGAACTGATCATACAAACAAATGAGAATGTACAAACGTTGCCAAAAATATATACAAATCAATAGGACGTTGGTAAACAACCACAAACCCTAAACTAAAACAGACCATCAGGAATGTGTCGCAGCTATCAGGAAGATTCCCTCGCAAGGATAAACCATATTCAGCAACAAATAAAGGTATGTCATTATTCTGGTAAACAGAACGGCCACTTATAAAAGGGTTAGGGTCAGGGTCGTTATATCGCAAAGATTGGTCAATCAAGTAGAAGATAAATCGTGTCTACAAAGCAATGACAATCAGTCGGATGCTGACTATGATTTCGGTCTTAAGCCCGTTAACAAAATATAATACATAACAGTATATATCATAAATACTACTGACGGGCTAGCCCTCGATTTTCTCGTAGACAAGAGATCAAGCATCAATGTTAAAGAGAGAACAATTTACAAGTAAATGAGAAAACAAAGAAAAGTTACAAAAGCATCAAAAAGCGCTGTGTTAAAAATACACATTCATTTATGAAGGTATCTGGTTTTCAGAAGACAACCAGTTGTGTATGCAAGGTGAAAGCTACGTACAACATGTGGACTTATTTATAAGAGTGTGTGTACTCGGTGTTAATGGACTTTACACAGCTGTTGACAAACAACGCACGTAACATCACAACGTTTTAAACACACATTGTATTTTGATGTTGTTGTCAGGATAATACATTTGATCACTATTACACACAGTTGCAATCACAAATGTATATATGCATATATATATATAGTTCTATCTCTCAGAAATGATACATGTAATTACATCAAGTGTCATACAATAATAAAGTACCGTATAACATCAGCACTTCAACTTTGATGCTAGTTGCTAATTATATATATAAATACGTACATAAGCAGAAATGAGTAACACATGATGTGGTCTTATGATCAAGTATTATACAAGACCACTGTTGCGGAAGAGTGAAGACAGAAGAGATCAGTGGTGCATAAAGTTGCTAGCATATGTCACCCATACCAGGCTACATACATGTAAGCACACCAGTTATTAACCACATCATATAGATACTATCTTATATGAAAACACATGCTTTACCTTCCAGAATCAAACCGTAAAAAGGTAATTTGTTTGATAACAAGTGTTATTTCTAGAGTAGCGCTGAGCAGACTTTAACTGCATAGTTTTTCCACCTATGATTTTTAGGATAATTGCATTTTATCACTACAGTCATGGAAATATACAGGCCCTATTATGGCCATTTATAGGCCAATTTCTCTCTCCGATTTTGGCATTATTTTCCCTTTTTCAGTTAAAAATTCCCCCACATGTAACTGAAATACTACCACACGAATATCGGTCATGGTTCTATTGTGTTTTTATTCTCATTCAGTTAGACGACAGAGTGATTTATTTCATTTTTCCAGTGTTTTTGTTTTCACTGTTGATATTTTAGGACATTGTTAATGGCTGACCTTGTTTACATTATATGATTCGAAGCGTCCATAATTGACTGGGATAACCAAAAATTAAAGATGTCACTCATGTTCCCCTCCATATTTTCCCCTAGTTAAAACTTTGAAAACACCTTTGTTTGATATGTATGAACAATCATGTACTAAGCAATCATGTACTTATGAATAATATCATATACATTTTTTCTTGTCTTGTAAAAAGAAGGGGGGAAAAAAGGAAAAAAAGAAGATCATTTACGAGTTTGAAATGGCAAGGATTAAATCATTGTCTTTGACAACACCTAAGCAAAACATTACAAGTTTTCTTAAGTTGAAATAGAGGGAGTAATTAACACTTAACACAAAAAAGTGCGAGCTCAACAAGAACATGCCAGAACTCGATGGGAACATGTTTAGAGCGGAAGGAATATTGGCTATTCCTATAAAGACAAGGAAGACAACGCTTTACTCCAACAAACACAACAGAGGAACAAAGCTTTCTCGAAATGACAAACAATGTTTGACGATTCATACCCGTCTGTTCTACCACAACAGAATCGCCGCTAAGAACAAATACAAAAGAACGAAGTCATAGAAATGGACCGAAAGTCGGCAAAAGCGGTTGAAAAGCACAGAATGGACCTTGCTGGTGATACAGTACCGCCATATCTTGTTAAGACGAAGCTGATTAACCTAATATTTTAATGGATGTACGACTCGTTGGATAAGACACCATCTTATCTAAAGAAGAAAAACATAATCGCTAATTCAAGCACCCACAGATGTTAAACAACGATATTTACAGAGAGCGAGGGAGGCACTAGCAATAGTGTGGAGTTGTACGCTTTTTCATTTCTATATCTCCGGAAACACATTACACTCATCAATGATCATAAACCATTAGATGTAGATTAAGACTTCAACAAAACTATTTTTATATCACTGTCATAAAATCCGTTAAATCGAGAGGAAACAACATAAAGACGGCAAAATAATGGAAACATTGTCTAGGGTTCGCGTTAGTCTGACGCTTTGGTTATGTAGTTATATAAAACGTAAGTATATGAACAACGCTATTGATATATTAATTACTTTATGAATATATCAATCATTGTATTCCAGTCAACATGTCGACCAAACAGAGGGAGTTCACAAGGTTATTTTCTGGCTGGCAAAGACATGCACTGGATACCGGTATGGTATTTATATACATAGAGAAATGGATAAGATATATATTTATGTCATAAGTTTATAGCAATTATACCAGCTATGGTAATTACAAGCTATCATCCTATCAGACAGTGAAATCACAATCTTAGATAGTTATTTGTGTTACCTTTAGCGTATTCCAAGGGTTGATATGTCCCTGTCTACACTGAACAAAATTGATTGATTAACTTTCTCCTACCTTTTCTTATATTTAAAGCATTTTGTAATTGTAAAAAATACACAGAAAGATCACTAATTACCTAAATGAAAGTGATAATGTGACATTGGTTAAGGTTCATAAAGTAATGACACGATGATGACGTTTGTAAGAATAAAAGCACGTGTGATATTGTGTTTTCCATATAAGGAAAGGTATGTTAATGTACATTGTACATTACTAGTGAAGTACAATTGAAACATTAATGAACATGAATATGCTTCATTGATAGTGATACTATCACAAACATTTCATTACAGAAAAAGAGTTATAAATATAAGATGTCTGTGATTTAAGCATATTTACAAGTTATCATATTATTATTGCTTTGACAATGTATTTCATAAAATTCAAAGTTTGAATTATCTTGTTCTATAGATTGGAGCGTCCATCTATGCCAGCAACATAGGCGCTCCGATATTTATAGGTTTAGCGGGTTCAGCAGCAGCCTCCGGTATAGCCGTCACGATATATGAATGGCATGTAAGTTTAAATACACGGCAAATATAAACCACACATACAGCTCACAAAGAAAATGCATCGACACAGTTATTATTTAAATGAAGTTAAAATCAAGATGTGGAACACTGCATGACTCCATTTATTACTTTTCTTAAGATAACATCTTCACCTAATTGGATGGTTTTGTAAAGGTGTCATTTAGGGATCCCCATATCTCTACCATTAGTCTGCTATAAAACCGAGCTACTCGGTAGTGAAGCGGACGTAAAACCAGTCAATCAATCAATCTACCATATCTTGCGGAACAGTTTATGGAAAAATAATTAATGTGAAATTACTAAAAATTGACATAGTACATGTTAATACCTATTTTAGATACATATGTAACTATAACCATTCCCTAATAGGTTCAGTTATAAAACGAGGCCTTTTGTATGTAAATACATGGAGCTCTATTGATCAAGGATAAGATTATATATAGGTACAGAGCATGTCGTAAACGTTTAGAATAAAAGGTTTTTTCTTTCCGCGAAAAATCAATCTCCGTTATATGATATACCTTTATTTCATGAAATTTTGTTATAAACAAGCACTGGAGGTATCTTCTTGGTTTTTGTTTTATTCCTAAGATGTAAGGTTATAAATGGGAAGTTTATAAGCTGTATTTATACCATATTAACCAAAAATCTAATTTATCACATTTAAATAATATACACTGATATCTGTTGTAAAGCAAAATCAGATTTTTAAGAAATGATTAATCCGTTTCTTTCCAGGCTGTGTTCTTCCTCATTGCTCTTGGCTGGGTATTTCTGCCGGTGTACATCTCCTGTGGGGTAGGTTGTATGAATGGAAATCGATTGTCAAATAATATTGATCCGATTTTAATAAAAAAAAACTTGATATTTTTTATAACGAGCCCTGGTTCAGCTTAAAGAGGCAATTTACAACTAGTTTCAACTGTGCAATTTTCTTTTATGGAAATCATGTACTATATTGATGTTTTCTAAACAGAAATGTTGGCCCAATGTTTGTTCAGTTAAAGACGGTTGCTTGTATATGACGTATTAGTATAATTGAACCGCTGGTTTGACGTTCAGCATATGGTTATCGGTCAGCATATATACAGAGTAGTAGCTACCCCTTTTTTGTGCATTATTGGTTAGGATTCCCCATCGTGTGGTGTTGGAACATATGACAATCGAGAAATCACTATCGGTCAGCGATTTTGTTTATTTTCTTGAACATTTATTACGAAAAGGATACGGCTATCGTTACCGGAGAAACTATTTTAGCGTCACAAAAGATTAATCGATTCTGTAAATCTGCACAGATTTTATTGTTTGCTATTTATGTCATACAGTATGGGGTATTTATGTTCAACAGTCTTTACCTGTAAATGTTATATAAAAAAAACCTATGGATGCGTCATTTTAGAATTGCTTGTTTTGTTTATTTCTCCAGTCATTTACCACTCCCCAATACTTACGGAAGAGGTACGGAGGGAAGCGACTCAGGATCTTCTCATCTATCATGTCTCTGGTCGGGTACATCCTCTTCAATATCTCGGTATGTAATATTTACATTAACGTTAATTCGCCTTTCATGTTTCTGGTCGGGTACATCCTCTTCAATATCTCGGTATGTAATATTTACATGAGAATTAATTCGCCTTTCATGTTTCTGGTCGAGTACATCCTCTTCAATATCTCGGTATGTAATATTAACATTAAAGTGAATTCGCCTTTTATGTCTCTGGTCGGGAACATCCTCTTCAATATCTCGATTACTAGTATTTAAATTTTAAATCCGGGTTAACTCGTTCACCATGTCTCTAGTCGGGTACTTCCTTTTCAATATCTCGGTATGTAGCATTTACATCAGGGTTAACTCGCCCACCATGTCTCTGGTCGGGTACGTCCTTTTCAATATTTCAATAAGTAGAAATTACAACAGAATACACTCGTCAATCAGGTCTCTGATCAGGAACATCATCTTTAACATCGCCGTATGTAGTATTTATATTTGAGTTAACTCATCCACCATGCCTCCGGACGGGTACATCCTCTTCAATATCTCGATAAATACTATTTTCATCTGGGTGTAATCTGTGTCCTTTTTGTCATTTCTTCTTTTGTGTAATCCTACCTATAATCATATCCCACTCATTGACATCGCTAACATGTGATCGTTACGTGCGTATGTGCATCACTCACTTAATGTCAACTCCCACTTCTTTTCAATCAGAACTTTTTTTCATTTTCCATTTTTGCTTTAGATTGAAATCTTCACTGGAGCAATGTTCCTGCAGCAAATCCTAGGGTGGAATCTCTACCTCAGTGTTGTTATCATACTTACTGTGACCGCAGTTTACACCATTGTTGGTAAGCAAACCCTAGGGTGGAATCTCTACCTCAGTGTTGTTATCATACTGACTGAGACCGCAGTTTACACCATTGTTGGTAATTATAACATATCCTCATGTATTGATTTCTTATTTGCTGAATACAACATTTGTTGCTAAATGCAATGTACCATTGCAGCACTTTATCACAATCGTTGTTATTTTAACGAAATAGTATCGTAGAAGAATGGAAAAAAATCTAACAGTGTCAGAAAAAAATCGAAATACACCGTCAACTTTAAAGGACAGGGGTCATGGTCCATCAAACACAAGCTGATGTGCTGAGTGCCTTCGGCTTTATATTTCAGTAAAGTAACAATACAAAGTCGGGGGGGGGGGGGGTCAGGTACACACAACACCACGCCTGCAGCACACATTCGCACATGCACGCATACGTTACACACATCAAAGCAGGCCTTCCAGTGACCTTAGCTGCTAATAGGACGTTACAATTTATAAACTTACCTATCAGAACGAAGGATATCATGAATCCCAACACTCGTTTGTTTTCAATTAAAACTAAATTACTCTTTATACGCTTACTTAAGCTGAAATAACAACTTTGGAATAACCGTATATCAAACAAGAATATGCAATCGCAAACACAACCAATGTAACAACTACAAAGATAAACTCGGGAGTATACCGAGTATAAAGTAAGACAGTGCCTGGTAGCGGATATTAAGTTAAATGGGATTGTGTGTTCATGCATATTGAGATTCGAATTTGTAAGCGTTGGCATGGTTCTAATTAGATACATTTCATTTGAAGACGATTTGAAATTTCTCTTTTCAGTTACATTAACATATATTCGAAAGATGATTGTTGTCCTAGCGTTTTATTATTGAAGCAAATTGGTATCTCAACAAAATTTGTTTTTGCTTGATGTCCCAAGGTATATACACTTAGACCATATGCTTATATAAACAAGTGCTACAGCAAAGTTTTACATGTACTTTAGGCACAGAGAATGTACGCATCAAACGTGTCGCAACGTTTCAAGACCGACTGGTCCCTTTGTCAAGCTATGTCTGAGTGATCGATTTGTATCATTTACCTGTACAACGATGTGACGAAATTGTATATTTTTCATGTCACTCGACCCGAGACATTTCGCCTATCGATAGCGAGCGTATACATTGATTTATTGATACATAAAGAAACATTGTTTTACCAATTGCGGTAGCGTGACGTTATACCTTATCAGTTCAGCCAATTATAATTTATGGTTTGAGTTAATGACTACATATTGATTTTTTTGTGAATTGGCTTTTGTAATTGTTTGTATATGTTTTAACGTTTAGTTTCTCACAACGCGTTTTTAATGGTTTCTTACCATTTTAAATGTATTATTATAGATGTGCAAATCGTTGGTAAGTGAGAGTAATGTAATATCTGTATTTAGATTTTCATGAAAATAAAGAATGAAACAGATGTACATCGAAATGTAATCGATGACATTACTAGTATCACTTAAAGCAAGTTAATTGAATGCGAGATCATGCTAGAAGTTTCAATAATGCCAGTACTATAAGAATGTGAAGTTATCAAGTAATGAAGCGCCAACTGTATACCGGGAAGTTTTCGTTGCAGGTTAATTTTCGCCTTTTCCGCCCGCCGTAATTAGGGCGAATTTAGCATCACAGCGAACATTAGTTAACAACATAATATGCACAGTAATTAAATGTGAAGGGGGAAATTAACACAAGGCGAATATGGACTATTTTGGCGATGGGCGAAAGTTATACTGGGCGAAATTTGCCCGGTATACAGTATTGAAATTAAAAAACCAAAGGAAGAAACATTTTCTGCACCATACGACCATATCGTCCGTTAAAAAACTGATCAGAAGTACTAAAAGTGAAAAGAAATTAAAAAAACATTTAAATGGAAGGGTGATTAATATAGTCCTTTTTAACATACAAATGTAACAACTTTACAACATTTGGATAAATAGATCGTTTATTTTTTAAGTAAATATTTCATGTAAACCTAGCTAAAACATATTCGAGCTACAAGGTAACGACAAACCCCGGTGTCTAGTACTTAGTAGGATGCCGGGCTCGTGACCGAAGGGTTGCGGGTTCGAGTCACGGCACTGTGTTGTACCTTTGAACAAGACTTTACTCCGCTTGTTCCATCCTTCTCAGCTGTAAATGAGTACGTGGTTATTATTATTATAACTGCGTTATCACTGGAAATGCCAAGCTAGGAATGTAAATGTAACTTAATACATTAACAGCAATATTTATTTACAGTGTGTATATAAATCACATTAACTTGTTAATGGCGCAATTGATTTATCGGTGCGAACAGACAGACTTTAACAAACAATATTTTTTACAAAGAAACACAACAATATAACTAAAGTAAATAAGTGAAGCTCATCTTAAGTATTCCATTCAATTCCTGAAGCTGGAAAGCTCACTTAAGCGATATTCCGTGGATGGCTTGGTACATAGAGAACAATGTAACCACGTTTTAAAAAGGTCGGATACATTTTCCCTGAATTTCTTCCCCACAACAACATAAATAAGAAAGTTGATACTGGAGTTGATTGCATACAGTACATTGACACATTTTATGAACATATATCGATCTATCCCGTCGTCCAGAATGTTCGGGAACTGGTTAAAAAATCCAAGAGTTTGGACAACACCAAAAACAACCATGATGAGAACAAGACTAACAGTTATGCTATCTTTCTTGGCGTTAGGTGAGTTGACCACGCCCAGCCTTTTCCGTATGTTCCACATCTTTGCCAGCTCCTTTATAATTAAAATATTCAATATTAACAGTATCGCAAGAGGAATAACAAAGTACATAGCACCATATAGCCATATCGAGTACACTTCCTGGTAGAAATAACCGTTCCCGAAATCTGTATACAATAATGTATAACAAGTGAAAGAGGAATTCTCGTTTACACACGAAGCTTTATGAACGGTCAATGCTAATATTCGCGGGATGTTGTAAGCAATGGAACAACAGATAACTCCACATAGGATAGCGATAGTTTTTCCTTTACTAGTGAAATTGGCGTACTTTAGTGGATGGCAAACGGCAAAGTACCGCTCCACAGACAAAAACACAAGAATGTACTCGTTGCATTGCTGTGACGTCATAGCCAGATAGTTCAAGGTAGAATGTCCTAGTATGAATATGGCATCAATCGCTTCTTCATTATCTATTAACTTTGTTAACAAGAATGGCAGAGATAGAGCAATGAACACTGTTGTTATCATTTCAATATCGGAGAGAACCAGAGCACGGAGAAGAATGTTATTCGTGGAAGCCATTTCCTTTTTCCATAACACTATGGCTGTCAATATATTTCCCAGGTATCCAAAAAACACCACGACAGGGATAAGTATTCCATACATAAATGTCTCGGCATTTAATACATCGTTGTGCCCAGTCCCGTTGTTAACAGAATCGGAAGTATTTGTGTAGATTGACACGTTCATGACTGTAGCTAATTCGCCTCGAGTTGTTGTAGTAAAAACAGAAGGACATTTGCGTTATTAAAGACATGCATTCCAGAAGCTGCTTCACCCTGTCTAGTTTTAGGTGAATTAGGTCGAACCTGTTTTCAAATGAATCATGTATTTCTATATTAATACAATGGCCTGGGAATACAATGATCCCATTCAGGGTAATAATCTGTGGTATCATTTGCTTATCATTATATGCCATCACAGGTGGAAGATACGATTTCAACGGGCATTGATGAAATTGACAGTTGTTAGTGGATATATATTCGTTTCATTAACGAGCCACAGAGCCGTGGATATAGACATAAATAATAAATGAGTGCGTGTCGGACATTAAAACCTGATATATTGGGGATGACAGCGGAATATGTTGTCTCGGAATAATGTTTGTAAAAGAGGTCATAGTCTTATTTTGCTGGCCAATACATATGTAAAAGATGTGGATTAATTAGGTTGCCTTACAATCGTCAGCTGCAGGGAAGTTCCCTTTAGCTTAGCGGTAGAGCATTGGGCTGGAGAGCCAAGGGTCGCGGGTTCGAGCCCCAGCGACGGCACTATCTTAATCACTATTCCTCTCCTATTACACATATATTTCCATTTCAACTGCAAGTTCTTCTATAAGCATAACCCAGAGGAAATCTAGTCTCGTTCAACCAGACTCTTGTTGTCTGCGCAAGATACGCCGAACAGAGTGTCTGGTCAAACCCAGTGCTATCGTTTTGTGACATCATAACGAGGCTTAGCAGGATTCTGGTAAATGATTTCATTGGTCAAAGGTAAGACACACATTTTTCAACTTTTTAAGTCAGAATTTGTTTTAATTTATGAAAATAAGTAATTACCTGTACAAGCATTTCTGCAGCATCCGTGTTTTCACTATTATCGAGAAAAATGTAAGAAAATGCTTCAAATCTCAATAATGATTGCATGTAGTCTATTTTCATTGGATATTT
>JAUMHH010203842.1:0-13186 GCA_032359455.1 Chlamys rubida
CACACACACACACACACACACACACACCACCACACACACACACACACACACATACAAAATGAAAGGGGACGTAACCCATATAAAAGAAATAAGACTACAATTACAATGATACAATCTTTGGTACCGGTCATTTGTTCATGTTTTATAACATCGATTAAGACAGTCAATAGCAGTATTTAACACAATATTTATAAACTTAATCAGTAATAAGCTATAAACTACCGGACAAACATTCGGGGTTTTTTTTCAGTTAACAATACAACGTCACAGGAACAGAATTTCAATCAAAAACATGGGTTTCCTTATCACTTTTCAAACTAGGGCATCTTGAACATATGGACCTTTAGGCTCCATCAATCCAATAACCTTGATAAGAGCAAATAATAGCTTATATTTCTATTTTGCTTACTGTAAAATGTAACTTTAAAGGATTTAGGACTTTTGAACAACGATGACATAAACACAACACGTTTAAATATATTAATTCAATTTCGATGCCTGAACGTTATACGTGTATATTGAAGATTTTCTTGGATAATGTAATGTAATTTATTTTGTGTGCCATTTCTATTGAGTTATTTGTGAGGTATGCACTCATCCTTCAAACCATTATTACAATTTCAGAGTAGTAAACACTTGTTTTGGATGTAAATCACTTTTCGATTCACTAGATTATTTTTTTCTGATAGTATTTCAGATTAGAGAATGTAATTGATCAACGTAAGTATTATTTCATAGATTATTATGAAACGACCATACCTTAAAGTTTAGGTTTTTTTTTTTATTATATTTTATATTATTAGTATATGTTTTTGCAGTAATACTATTGAGTTATGGCCATTTCACATGAAAACAACATACGGAGAAACGCCAAACATAAATTTATTCTTACAAACCATGAAGTTTTATTTTCACCTTCACCAATGTATTGTGTAATAATTCTCTGCCATATGTGTATACTGGTCTCGTGCCCCAGCCACGACAGTAACAACCTCCATGGGATGGTCGCACCGCTCGGTCGCTATCTGGAATGTTAAAGTAAGAAGTCATGTTAATCCTCTTTTTCAATTCTTCAATTCTAACACCAATCAAACAAGTCTGCATAACATGAAATTTTCGTGGGCACTTCATGGTTTGAAGCTATTTACAAAAGATGTAGGTAAGTTCGTTTTACGAAATTCGTCGATACCCTATTTTAAGAAACAGCGGCCAATAATATCAATTAAAGTTGTTGCATCTATTTTCGAAATCAACCACGGAAACCACGAGTGAATATTGAATGTTATACAGTATGAAGGATACATAATTACCGGATTTCCTACCATAAGATTTTAGTATTTGCCAGTAATAGCATTGACAGTGTTTTCATCCAACTATCGGCAAAGCAGAGCAGTCATTGTGCAGTCATAGAACGGTGATCTAGACTGTTTTAATATTTAGTTTTATGTGCTCCAAGTCTGCTTTATTACTCAAAACCTCATAAACAATAATATCTTACAGCAACCTATTTTGAAGGAGTTTTTTTTTTATCAAAATAGAATCCATAAATTGTTACCCGTTGAATATCCTAAATAATTAAAACATATAACATCATATTGTAACATATAAATATCATGGTCTTCGCATTCTTAGCAGGACTAAGAAGGATTAGCGTTTACCATCAGTGACGTAGTGTTGCACGAGATGAGAATTCCAGATACTCCATCACCAACATAGCGATTCCCAGCAAATGCTGCTACAGCTGTGTACTGTGGTATGTCATGACAGTGGGATAATACCTGTAGAACAAAGAGTGTACATTAACTGTTCGCCGCGTTAACATAGTACCAGTCCCTCTGACTGCCTGTAGTATTAGAAAGCTATTCAGCGAATTGTCTCTGCATTTTCTGACAAATAATTTGCTGATTCATTGGCACATTGTGGCTTCGTGAGTTGTTTTCAATGGTTAGAAGTAGAGACACCGGTCATTTGCATATTTGTTTGACAAAGGAATCAAACGTTTTCGAAACCCTGCAAAATAAGTTTTCAATTGCTGTCAGTGTTCAACACAAACATAGCATTAAATATTCGTGTAAAACAAATGAATCGTATTCCAAAAAGTAACAGAGGTATTTTTTCAACGATAAAAGCAAACATGTTAATTGACTTTTAATTTATTCTTATCACACTCATGGCAAAAGATCAGATACATATATTCATACAAAACAAATAACAAAATCTTAATAGTTTATCCCGCAATAGTAGACATATGTGACTTCGTACATTATAACCCTTTCGCCATGAAATGGATGCAGGTGCTTTACATAGGTCCACGACAGTCGCCTCGGCCTTTGAATGACCGCCGGAAGGACATGGGGCAGCATTGTCTACGAGGTAGGAATTATGGGCCAGGGCTATCAAGGTTTCCAACTTCTGGCATGGCTGAGCTTGAAGTACACATTTGAACAAGACATTTGTTATTTGCTTTTTATTGTTAAATGTTAAAATTTGAACTTTTGATCGGATATATATCGCATAAGCATGTGCATGATAAACGCAGTCTTTCTTTTAATGTCATTGATGTGTACTTGTATCCCTGTACGGTAGTTATTGACGTGAGTACATGAATTAAACCTATAATACATTTACAAAATATATATAACATGCTCCTGCTTTTTATGGAGAGGAAACTTGTATCTATCATACATACCTGTGATTGGGGGCTTTGCAGTGGCAGGATGTGATGTGGGCTGAACAGTAACGGGCTTTTGGGTATGCGGTGTTGAAGTTACTAAACTCAAAAGAATGTAAGATACAGTCATTATAAGCAAAATAGCAATATATTACCGAAATGACAAACTCACTCTCGAAATTGATAAACCTAGGGCAAATATGATCGAAGGAAACAATCACATACACACCTTGAAATAGTACCCTAACACTACATGTAACCCTAACCCTAATCGGAAAATAAGACCAGGTGATCTGGAATGGTTTATCGACGATACCTATCATGTAAATCCAGGTCAAATCCGGGTAACATCACATCTTCACACGGTGGAACGATTTTCATATCATTGAAAATATGTGAAATGTCAACGTAATTTCACCGGAACAATAAAAATGTGTTAGATCACAGAAAACAGATTATCTGAGTCTGAGCATGGGAACGGTCGTGTTCATGATATTGTATGATCATTTGCTTGTGTTTCGATTTTATTCTGTTATGTAATAGTATATATGTATTCCAACATGGACATCCCCTTCATTTCAGAAATGATAGTTTGTTATGTTTGTTTAAATTATATAAATTATGAATGTAAAGGACACTATTATATCATCCAGTAAAATATATATATAAACTTGTTGATACCGCCTACATTTGACTTAAATGTTAAGACGTCTTTCAATGTTAACTAACCAATTAGCATTATCAAACTTCAGTGTTTAATCAATTACGTTTAGGCAATTAACATATTTTTTTAAAACAGCGACAGAAATCGGGATTATACAAAACAAACGTAACGAATCACAAAACAAATGCATGGGTGCCCAAAGGTTAACGTTTTCTGCACTAGACATGGGAATTATAATAACACTGAATAATGTAAGTATCAAATATATTGGAACTTACCAGATACTGGATGACAGGAGCACGTGTCTGTATGCCTCTGAGTAGACACTTTTCAAACAAAAAAAGCATACAATATAGTAAATACTTAAAATAACTGGTTGCACATAACGCACTCTTATCTAGATCAACTAGTAAACTAAAACACATAAGAAATTGTAAATTTAGTGCAGTTGATATTCAGATTACGACGAATTCAGTATCATCAGCAAAGCTGAAGTTAACATAATACAGTTACAAAGTGTCAGATGAATACAAATCATCAGTTTAACAAAGTTATCAACATATAACTGGTATTAGTTCAGAGAAATAATATTCGTTGATTTTGTGTATTTATTTAAAATCACTTTCACTTCATCACACCAAGTGAGACACACAATTGTTTGAACTGGTGTGGTTGTTCCAGATGTTTATTGAGTGAAAAAATATTACGGTTTTGCAAAGTGTTTTTAACACCTCGTATCAACTAAATACACCGATGTCATGCTTTTACTGTTTTGTTTAGATATAAAATACATGTATTGCTCAAAACATTTTAAAGGAATTTATCATAAACACTTATTCGACGTAGTCAAAAGGAAGTTTTGTATTTCTCTTGGGAAATTGTCAATATTTAGTACAATGAAACAATTTCTATCATGTGCATATACATAGACACTAGGAAACATTATGGTTTGTAACCATAACAAATTGTTTTTAAAAAACTCTCTTCATAAAACTAGTAAATTCGGAAACTTCTGCTTTGTGTAACAGCTACATTTTAAATGAGAAATGTTGATCCTCTATAAATCTTGTCGTTTTGATGACATCACCATGTAGTTAACTTCGTAAATGTCATATGCATAAAAAGTTGAAACACTGGTTAACTGTTTCGACATAATTTGACACGTTATATAAACTGTATTACAGAATGAGAAAAATCTTGATGTTTGTTTTTAGAAACCATAGATACACTGTATTGTTGAAGTGGCATCTACATGTTGTATGTTCCGTTAATGTGAGAACGATTTACCACTTTTTTGTATGTAAATATAATGGTTTTTTACGAAATCTTTATCTGCTTTACTATTGTTTTTCTACTGGTGAATTTAAGATTTGCAATTGGTCGTTATAAAGGTACCAAGTGTTTACAGTTTTACGCTTATACCATGGTTAACCTATATTTAATATACAGAGAGTTTAAAAACCACCACAAACATGACACCATCGCAGTCTGTAAACAAGTATCACTTACAAGCTAAATGGTTGATGAGGTCTGTGAGACAGTAGGACCGGGTATTTGTTGCAGCCAGCAAACGCAGTTGTGACCATACTGGTAACAAGGAGGAACAACAAATTAAGCTCAATTCTCAAAATTTTCTGTAGACTCTGACGACCAAGTAGCAACTGTATAAACAAAACTTCCCAAATATATCCAGGTTAAAACAACAAAGAAGGACAACTACCCACTGGTTCAGAAATGCTAAACACGCGCAGCTTGTTGTAAACTGAAGGCATTGCATGACAAATGTTAGCGCGCAAAAAATAACAACCTTTTACATGTAACATATTTCCTTAAGGAAGAACATTTCATATTTAGATTATCTAGGTCACTTTGCTTATCACAGGTGTATGGACACTAAGACAGACACGAAAAGACCTTCATTACATTTTACTTGATGGACTAGATATTATCAACAACTACTTGTATATTATGATGGACAAATATTACTCACGAGTCGCAAGCAGCCTTCGTTAATTAATTTTTCATTATTTTCTTACACTCGTTATATGATTCACCATAATACACGCACATACGTTGATTATTTCTTAAATAGATAAATATGTAATACATTTTTTAACCTTAACTGGATAATCTTTAACGTGATTATGTGTGACTGACATGTTTGATGAGTCCAACAGTAGCCTTGGCTCCCTCTAGATGACATGTGGGTTCCAAGCACATTGGTCATGATAGCTGCATAAAAGAGTAGTTACATTTTTATTTCGGTACATCTATATCGCTTTTGATTTGCACTCCGAAGATATCCTTTACGAACTCAAAACATATATAAAAGGGACTTCGATAATAACATGCACGATTTGTGAATAAGAATTGCTACATAGGTAGGTGTTATCTATGGTAGTATTTTACGAAAAATATTTGATTATATTTTTAATTTATTTTTGATTTCGAATGGCTTATTCATAAAAGGTTTTCCAAAAACTTACCATCCTTTAAACTTTTTACGTAAACTGTTACTTTATTACTTTATTCGCTGCAAAATACATAAAAGTTTGAATTAATTTGAATGAACCAGAATCTAATATTTACGACGTAATAAATTGGAAATACATTGGGCTGTTCTACTTATGTAATTTACATTAAATAAACACACAAAAGAAAACATCGTTATTTATCACTATTACGTTTTTACATTGATGCCATTGCCTGCAAATTTATTTAGCAAATTTATATGAACAGGGTCATTAGATACACACTTACCCTTATATGTAGTATGGAAGTGGTTTATACAGTCAGAATAATGGGCTGTAGATAAAGACATTAATGTATAATGATATATTAAGAATGCTATCTCATAACCGACTCACTGAAAATGTAATATCCATGAAAAGGGTTTATATCATTGATAAATTTATGTCTTCTCTTATATATTTGTCTTTAACTGTGGCTACTGTTTATATTTATTTCACAAGTACCTAATACGTAGTTCAGCAAAACATTATGATGCACTGTACAACGAATAATCAGGGCATTTACTAAATATTATTTTGAAAATATACCAATGCAGTATAGAGTACATATTTTGCAGAGGTTTACTTTATTTTCAGCCTTAAACAGGTTAAAAAGAAAAAGCAAAATACGCAAACCAACCGAAACATACTAAAACCACGTGATCGTGTTGTTTATAACAGGATCCTTATTATAAACGTTGATTTTTACCCCAATGAATATGTTCAAGCAGCAATTGAGATCCGCGGAAATAATAACAATGACAAATTTTGCTGTGACAATGAAAATGAAGGGACTCAAATATCTACTTCTTCAATCAAACGATTGGCAAACGTTTCTTAATAAGCCTGTGGCAAAATATTTTGGTTTAAACTATCGGGTTCATGCCGACCTGCACAGATAAATGAGTTGGTGCTTTTTAAATCCACCTTCTGATCAATTGATAAACAGTTACGACTGCGCCGATACATATACTACTAGCATAAACATACCTCCATGGAAGTTTTGAAATACCAAATCATCACTTCCGCTATGTGAACAGGAACATGTCCTGTTGTCAAAATGGTTGTACAATGCTGCAATGAGACAACATACCAAATGTTTATAAATAAAAATAAAGTCAAATAAAAAAGAAACCCTTCCTATTTGCCATATCTTCTTCTTATGCTTTCTTGATGTATTTTAGATCAGCTGTCTGCATAACATATTATTCGATTAAAATTAGTATGATGTACAAGAGTAATTCAATATTTCTGGTTGGTTTACAAAATTATATTCTACCTTGAGATGGTTTGAGAACGTTTTGACAGGAACAAAACGCCAAATCAATGTATCACATATCCTTAATAGGGAATTGTAAGAAGAGTGTAATGCGTCCATCATTATATTTTATATCAATAAAACGTTTTATTCTATAAGACCGACAGAATGAAATATTCTCAGTAGTAAGATAACAATTTATGCTTACCTGCTAAATGCTTTATAGCTTGCACGAGGCAGCCGTGCCTTTGTGATCCAAGAATTTGCAATGGACCCCATACTGTAAAAGAAAAGAGCAGGCATCAAATTGGATCGCCATGATTTCTCTTGAAACATACAAATAGTTTGTGTCCTAATGATGTTCTTACTAGTTCATTGTCAGAGACATAGACGGACTTCTTTGTAAGGAATATCAGGAAATGAATGAATCTGTCAATAGCACCCTGAAAAATGTTTTGTTTCGTTCTAAACATTTGTTCATGTCGAAAGCGACTTTTGTTCGACTATACTATAAGGGTGTGTGCATTTGGTTGTTATACATATACGAAATGACGAATCTAACCGACAAATTGATTTGTGCAAACAGGTGATGATTACCTTTAGTTGTTATAGTTTATAGACAGTGATTTTATTTCAGCAATAAATGTTTTAACAAGTGTTGTTATAGGACCATAACAATATTTGCTAAAATATTCATTACTTATCTTTATATTTTCGTAGAGTAGTTATGCTTTATTTAGTTATTTCGAACAGTTTTTAAAAAGCAAATTAAGTATTGACAATGAAATGAATGACGTCACAATAGAGATTGATGACGTTACAATAGCAAATGTTGTTATAGTCTCATAACAACATTTGCCTTCCCAATTTATTGCAATTGAAGGAGGCAGAGCAAATGTAAATATCTAAGGTTTGAAATACATCTTTTTAACATTTATGAGGGTATGCAACACAGTTTAGTTCAAACATATTCCATGATGCGCGCATCTTGGAGAATATGTTTGAACGGAACTGTGTTGAATACCCTCATCAATGTTAAACAGATGCATTTAAAACCTTATATTTACATTCTATTACATCCACTTTTATTATTTGAAATTAAGAAAACATTGTCTTTTTTCACGTAAAAAAGTAAAACACCGTCATGAAAACAAAATTAATTGAACAGCCTTTTTTCGCGGGAAAGAGGATGCGTTGTCAACAGTGACAAAATACACAGTTGAGCAATAAACAAATAGTTCCACTTTGCACATTTTTTATCATTTAATTTACATTACCAGCATGTTTAACAAGCATAGATTATCTTAAAAGTTGACAGTAGGTATAAATTGAAGCACAAGTACGTTTAACAACGGTTGGTCAGCGGCTACGCTCCACAGACCACGAAGCGGTTGGACTTTCAACGAGATGGGTTAATGGAAATTGAAAGTGCATCAGTGAAATGAGGAGTTTCCTAAGAAACTAGATGACGATTTAAAAGTTGCTGTTGGCTGAATTATTGTGTTGATTGACTATGTCATCAGGAATATCTCATCGTTTGAGCATTCGGCATGTGTTACTGTCGTTGAGGGGACTGACCGACGAGCCGGGACGATCTGACCTGCTTCGCCACTTGCAACGAACGCTAGTGTAGAAGACTGCGAATTATTCTGTTCTGTTGAAAAGGACCTGTTTTAGGATCGAATAGCAAACACGCTTCGGTTGTCCGACATAAACATGATGTGCCTTGATTCAAAACCACAGTCATTCCATACTCTAGGGACAGTGACGTCGCTGTCAGACATATTGGCTGGAGCACAGGGATTTGTTACAAATGTCTGGTGCTGGAGTTAGCACACGACGGATTTTAGACGCTGAATACGCGGACTTAAATTTCTTTAAAGAAGACGATTTCTTGTTGATAATTTCAAAAGAAAAAGTATAAATAAAATTACTTACAATGTATAAGTTTTTTAACCGTTAACAACAATCTCGGTTTTTTATGGTTTTGTTTGTGTGTGTGTGTGTGTGGGTGTGTGTGTGTGTGTGTGTGTGTGTGTGTGTTTGTGTGTGTGAGGGTGTGGGTGTGGGTGGGTGTGGGTGGCGGTGTGTGTGGGTGTGTGTTTGTGTGTGGGGAGGGGAGGGGAGGGTGGTCAGATGTCATGTAACGGTACATGTAGTACTGTAAATAGTAAAACACACACTTGATTTCATTTAATGTTATCTAGAGGCACTGCGACACAAATGTTAATATTTTGATTTGAAATCATTGATTGTGCATAAAATACTGAATGGGATTGCAGCGATTATTTTATTCGCAGCTGGATATTGATCGACTCATCAAAGTGTTCTTTGTATTGTTTTTCGTTTGTTTGTTTGAGGTTTCACGTCCTTGCTAGAGATCTTTTAAGACGGGTGTCCAGGGAAATATAACCGAAAAGAAAGATCAGGGAAATGAAAAAAGAACAGATAAAGATCACAGGTGTTGAAATGGGAGCAGTAGATTCATTAAGGTATCTTCAATGTTTCATTAGTAAAACGCACCAAATAATACCCCGAATCTGTAGGGGGCCCGTTTAAATTATGAACGCTGCCTCGTACGACATTCAAAGGTTACAGCTGGCAATTATTTCCCCGAATGCGTGATTGAGACCAGTGGCGGATTTGTATACATCTAAAGAATAAAGAGCTGTGCACCAAGAATTATTCATTATAGTTATCATGATAATTTACGGCACAATGTTCAGATCAATAATTTGTAACCAAGTGAACGGTTATTCTTATTATTATGGAGACCATGAAAATTCAATCAAAATGTTAAACCTCTAAGATATGTTGTGTGTGTATCGATAATCATATAATATCAGGGAGGCACCAATAAACATAATCAACAGTCCACAAACTAAAGATTTTTTTTAATAAAGTCAGCAACCTTTTTTTATTTAAAGTAAGTTTAATTAAATTCAAATAATTATGTAATTGTATATGTTATAATATTAAAGATAGAACATGCAAGTGGTTGTATTTATGACTTTATGAAAGTAATCCGTATATTGCTTTGGGGTCATTTAAATTAAAATATACAAAACCAAGAATAAACTAAGCGAAGCGATTAGTAGCATTTTGTGCTATCTTTCACATGATGTACATGTACGTGATATGTATTAAGAGTTATCTTTCTTCTCGAAATATGTGTCCTAACACATCATAGTCTTGGTATATATTGTAGTTGTAACATTAACTTTGTATGATAATATTTTCCTATTGCATGCGGCATGTACTGAAGTTTTCCCCCTTAAGGAAATATGTTAGCTTACACATATTAAAGTATGCGACATGTGTTTTAATTATCTCCTTTAATAATATAACCTACTGATACCAGTGATATGAGCGGCAGCTCCTTTTTTGGTATGTGCTCCTCCATGCAGGTCCCTGCAGGTAGGGCGTAATAATTGTACCTGCTGCCCCCATTGCATGAGCGTAAGAGGCAACTAAATTTGGGATCTTGTCTTTTTTCTTCTTTTTTTTCTAATTTATTTTTTATTCATTTTCAAATTTTGTACATGACATGATACAACGAAAGGCACATATGGTATATGGTACATGATTGTTATTTACGGTAAGCTCTTAACGCTTAACAGTTGCTGTTAATAGTTTTTTTTAATTCTCTGAATTAATGCTTATCAAGCATGTACCTATATACAGAGACAAAAAAGAATACACACACAAACAAACACATACTCTTACAGTTACACACCCACACAAATTAATATATAAACTCTTGCTAACGTTATATGTCTACAGCCTTTGACAGATAACTTATTCTTTACCTAGTACTATATGCAAACCCTGCTAAAAATCCTAGCTACGAGGTAACTAACCTCGGGGATTGATAGTCCACCAGCAGTGCCAGCCAACTTTGTTACGTATATTAATTATTAGACCTTGAAACGCGTCGTTACAATTTTGACAATAGTGAATCGTGAGCTGTAAATAGTAGAATTATGTAGGTGATATATAGTTTATCACACAGTGCTTTGGTGGTGTGTCGTGAAAACAGTGTTTTCGCAAGCACGTGAATAAAATTGAAAGGCCACCAATATTAATGATTGGCTATATCTATAACTGTCCTTAAATCATCAGCTAAATCAGTTATATATAATATAATCATATTTAATTTACAATAAAACAAAACAAGAAAATATTTTAGTAGATAATCTTAACAAAATACTATACATGAGTAAGACGAAAGTGACAACGCTTACAGTAAAGGTTTGGCAAAAAGAACGTAAAGCAATTATGTTACACAGCATAAAGCCGAGTTTCGTAAGTTCTAGACCGAGGTAGTGGTAAAACATTTAATTGTTAGTTACTTTTTTTGTTAAGGAAATAATAGCTTTTCTATAAAACAAATCAAAATCACTGAAAGAAAGTATTCATTGATATTTCGCTATATGGGTGAAATTCGAAAAAAGTTTCAAGAATTTTTATGAAAAATTATTTATTTCGTTTAAGGTTATAGATATTCAGATTCTCTGAGCTATTACAATGTTTTAAACCTAATTAATATTTGAGCACAATGACAAAATGATAACGTCATAGCTCTTAATCACTGAGTTCTTTAATAAAGAAGCCTTTTTTTCGATCAATACATGAATGATACGATGTGAATGAAGTATTATTTTTTTTCTCGTTACACAACCAATTAGTGTTTCAATGTGACTAGTACGGTATTGTCTCTGTCACCTTCATCAGACAAATGACCATTGAGGCGTATGCATACAAGGTGTAAAATGTGTACGAGTTGTCCCAGATAAATAAATCGGCAATCACAGACCATGCCACACAGAAAAGCATGTGATTGACTGGGATAACTCCAAAGTTTTTGACAGAGAGAGAAATCTGTTCAAGTGGAAGATAAAAGAAGCCATCTGGATACGCCGCAATGGGCCAGTTCTAAATCGAGATGAGGTGGCTCAAAGACTCTCGCACATCTATGACCAAGTATTAAACAAAGCGTAGCATTGTCATTTCGGTACATATATAACAACTATTTGTAAATACGCTTACAGCGTATCCGAATTCACATCGGTTTGTGGACAACTCGTACACAGTTTACACCTTTGTGTGCATACGCCTCAATGGTCATTTGTCTGATGAAGGTGACAGAGAAAATACCGTACTAGTCATCGAAACGTCACATAGAAACACTTATTGGTTGTGTAACGAGAAAAAATGAATAATCCATACTTACCAAACTGAAGAAAATGCTTAGGAATGATGAGCATGAACTTTCAGCTACAACAAGACAGGACATTTTTACTTACATACCGAAAGGATAAAACCTCGACATTAAAGCATAACGGGCAATAATGTCTTGTTTTTATACTGTGTATAAAACAGCTTGAGGTGTTATAATTAGTAGGCTAAGTAAAGCATAAAGCTTAGGTATATGATCAAAATGTCTGTTTCTATTAAATTGTTTTGGTCGTTTTAATTAAGAAGAAACCTACAAGTAACATTCATAAAAAGAATAAGTTTGAATTTATAACAATGAACCAACTTAAACACAGAAGCCAAACCCACAAATCGAAGAATATGTTGTAGATCTAATGAAGAAAACACCAATTCAATTGCGGTGCACGTGTCTGTGTTCTCTGTATATTTGTTATTATTTCTCATGCTAATCCAACGTTATTTTTACATAATTTAAATTTAAGTATGCAGTATGCTGAAATATTTTTTTGCAATTAAAATTTTTTTTTTCATTTTTTTTTTTTTCTTTTTCATAAAGTTGATGTTTGTATTTTTTTAATAACTGTCTTGATTTTAATGTTTATAATGTTTTTTGAAGATGTTAAAAAAGTAAGAGAGGGAAACACACAGACATTCGGGGAGTACAAACAGACAGAGGGACAGACGTTGATATTGTTAACTCATCGATATCATGAAATGTATGTCTCTTACATTTTATCATTACAAAACTGCTAATAATCCACGCTGTATAATATTATCGTTTATGTTCATATAATTTAATCTTGCTTGTAACAAGCATTTTCATTGGCTTAAAAAATTATGTTATCAGCCCATAACGTAAAAAATGA